>MEIZ01000031.1:145453-156085 GCA_001723225.1 Globodera ellingtonae | reverse complement strand
TTCCACTTGCTTCTTCCCCCCCCCCCGTATCTTTTAGTTGAAATTTATTAAAAAATTAGTACAGTTATCCGCATCCAATTTTTTAAAATTATTGTGATTTAAAGCGCAATAACTAAATTTGTTAATTATTATTTTTAAATTTTCAGCGGCCAATTGTTTATTCGATACTCAATTCTCAACTTTTGGTAGTCGACACGTCTTTCACACGCATTCTAATCTTTCCCGAAAACTCAATTTAAGCCGCCATTCACCTCCAAGAATGGTGAGTGCTTAGGCTTCATAAGATGCGATAGAATCAGGTTTTATAGTTGCAAAATTCAGGTTGTGTTTGATTTTTTGAAACATAGTCACGCCAATGTGGGGTTTAAAATGTTCTTATTTGGAAATCTCTATTTTAGTCTTCTTCTGGTCACGCTCAGACTTCAAATTCCTCCGCCATTCGAGCGTTACAAATGGAGCTCCGATCATTGCAATCGCAACCGGTGGAAGGTTTCACCGTCACTTGTGATGATGACAACATGTTCAAATGGACAGTTGGAATTTTCGGACCACCCGGCACACTTTATCAGGTTTTTGTGGCTAAAAGTGACTTTTTGATTAACGCTACAACAATATTATTTTTTAATTGAACATATTTTTTTCAGGGTGGCTACTTCAAAGCGGTGAGTTAGTGGGACGATTCACGGAACACTAAGGGAATTAAAATGTTTCATTCTTTTAGCACTTAAAATTCCCAACAAATTATCCGTACTCTCCGCCCACGATGCGTTTTATACATTCCGTGTGGCACCCAAACGTTTATGAGGTTATTTGCAATTTTTTTTGATTTAACTTCATCATTGCGATTGTTGTTGAAATCAAAAGGATTTTACATTATTTTCCCCATTTTAATTTGAAATATTTTTCAGAATGGTGACACTTGCATAAGCATATTGCACCCGCCTGTTGACGATCCGCATAGTGGAGAGGTTTGATACTTTTTTTTTTTGTGTATGTGTGTGGTTTGTTATTTTTCGATGCCATCTGAGCGTTGGAACCCGACGCAAAGTGTGCGAACAGTGCTGCTTTCAGTGATATCTCTGCTTAACGAACCGAACACGTCGTCGCCGGCCAACGTAGACGCATCAGTCATGTACCGGAAGTACAAAGGTACGCAAAATTAGGGTTTTTGATGAATTAAACTGTTTAGTTCTTTACCTCTTGAAAGTTATTTCAGACTATGGTGACCAGGAGTATGCCACAGTTATCAGGTTTTTTATTTTTAAACTTGTGTATAAGGTGGACTTTTTTCGGATCGAATTCTTTTTTCAGTCAAAAATTTCGTACTTTGGGGATTTTTTTTAAGGAAGCAAGTGGACAAGTCCAAAGAGGAGGCCAGAAAGGACAATGTGGTGGTGCCGGAGACAATCGACGAGTACGTGGTGAAGGCTAAGCCGAAGTTGGGCAACGAATCAAATGACGTGATCGATCTGGACGAGGACTACTACGACTATGAAGATGATGACACGGGTGCGCGTAAACGGCTAACTAAAATAAATTTGCTTTTTGTAGGGGGCGGGGGGGGGGAAGTTCAACTCACAAATGGGTAAGGGGTTTTTTTGTTGCTATAATCGACGCCTGCTTCATTTTCCGGTATATTACGATATAAAAACTTTTTGCTATTTTTCAGACGAAGACGGGGACTACGGAGGCGATGATGAGGAGGACAGTGGCCAAGGCGACGATGAAAGCTGAACGCATTCACGCGGTGTTCGGCGAAGTCCGGGCGGCGTCTTGTGTTTTTTTTGGAATTTTTGTCCAATTATTCGACCATTTCACAACCATTGTGAGGTTTTTTGATGTTTCTTTAATTTAATCTGGCTAATTCAATTTTTCGAGTCTATTTACTGTAATTGAAAAAATAGGCAACTAAAATCATATTAAAAAAAGACAACTAGCCGATTTTAATAAGAAATATAAAAAACTCAAATCATGTCAATGTCCATCCTCTCAATGTCCTCCTGTGTTTCCACATCAACGTCTTCGTCCCCGCGTCAATGATGAAGAATTGCGTATTTTGGCAGAAATAAATAAGGAACAAATTTTTTCCATCCCAAAATTCGTTTTTATTTCTTTGGGTCGCGCACTTCTGCCATCATTGCCTCCATACAACAAAACAACTGTGTTCTCCTCTGTATAACGTCCAACATTTACTCTTTTCTTGTGTTAATACATTTACCGAAGCCTCGTCAATGCACTGGATCATAAAATTTGTTTTCATATTATCCATTGTTTTGTTAAATGACCGGATTTGTTGAGATTTCCACTGAATTTGAAATGCCCCGCGGTTTTTG
Organism: Globodera ellingtonae; assembly: GCA_001723225.1. Taxonomy (NCBI): domain Eukaryota; kingdom Metazoa; phylum Nematoda; class Chromadorea; order Rhabditida; family Heteroderidae; genus Globodera; species Globodera ellingtonae. The sequence goes on along the minus strand of MEIZ01000031.1, from coordinate 153,752 downwards.
CCCATTTTTGTATTAGAAATCTTCAATAACCACTGGGTAGTAGATACGTCAAGCCACGGGTGGTCCGTACCTAATTTTAAAATTTGTGTCTTGGTAAGAAGGCGATTGAACTTAATTTTGAAAAATCCGGTCTATAATGTGTACTATATAAATACCTCCTGGCGTCGTACAGTGAAAGGTTATTATTAGGGTTGGTCACGGTCAGTTAACCGAAAACCGGTACCCCCCGGTTTAAAGACCGTGACCAACCCTAGTTATTATGCTAAATGTTTTCAAATTCATTGCTTGATGAGCCTCTCCGAATTCATGTCATCTTCATACGGTTGCTGTTCCCAACCATGAACATATATTGATTATTGCATGTCTTTTTTGGTCCAATTTCAATAAATGCGTTCAAGTGAGTTTGCTCGTAAATAATTTCGTTTTAAAGAGATTTACACAAATAGACCCGCCCTTAATGGACTTTTTTTTGTCTTGAGAAATTTGCGTGTATTTTTGATTTGTTTTTTCTGTTCAGACGATGAGCGCACCGACGCCGGCCAGCAGGCGACAGACGCCGAGTGATTTCCTCAAGAAAATTGTCGGGAAGCCGGTGGTGGTAAAGCTCAATTCGGGTGCCGATTACCGGGGTCAGCGAGTTCAGTTAGCGTTGTCCACACAGAACTTTGCTACCGGGACATGGCGCCCTGAACATAATAATACCTTTTTTCATGTGCCGGTTAGGCTGTACGAATTAACTTTAAAAGCGTGTGATGTTTATTATGCAACTTTTATTTCTTCCGGACGCAAATGCCCGGCGTTCGGTTGTCCTAATACGGTTAAAGAATTCTTGTAAAAATCGGTCGAGGTTCGCGTAAAGTTGGTCAGTTTCTTCAACTTTCCAGGAATCCTCTCCTGTCTGGACGGATTTATGAACATTGCGCTCGAGCAGACGGAGGAGTATCATGGCGGGCAATTGAAGGCCAAGTACGGGGACGCGTTTATCCGGGGCAACAACGTGCTCTACATCAGCACACAGAAGCAGTAGCCAAATAGATGGACCAATGGATTTTCTTTAATTCGTTTTTGTTGTTTATTTATTTATTTTTAATAAATGTTTCAGAGAAAAGAATGCGGTGAATTTTATTGAGCGTTCAATTGTGCTAAAAACATATGCAACGAACAATTTATGGGCCAATTTAAAAAACGATTTTCGATTATTTCGTTCGGTGGTCAGTACGTTTGGCTGCATTGGGACGGGCGTTTTAAGTGCATCAGACTGGGATCTGCAAGTGCAAAAAATATTTCAAAACATTAAATTTAAATTGGGTTTTTAAAATTCAAAAAAATCCCACCAATTTGGCCAATAAGGAAAAAAGAGCTGCGCCGTCGTTGCAGTCGCTTGTGGGCCTTGATGAAACGAATGGTTCGAAGCACCAAAAAAATGGTGTAAAACACGACGATGGAAATGAAAACCATGACGAACATCAGAAACACTGAGAAAAGGAAAAGATAAATTTAAAAGAGGAAAAAATTGAAATTGCAAAAGCGCGTTTCGGGAAAACGAAAAGTTCGCAGTGCCTGCGCCAAATATTCCTCACCCAGTCTCAGCGCAATTGAGGGCTCTTCCTTAAGGCATTTTTTAAATTTCAGAAAAATAATTGAAGGAATTTTCTAGCCTGGTTAACAATCCGTTTTTCGCTGCTGCTCTTTAGCCTCCTCTGCGTTGAAAGTTCGACCTCCGCCTCCTCCTCGAACACCGGACGAGCGACGCCGATGCTGACGCCGAAAACCTTTTGAAATTTGCGGAGATCAATAAAATTGATCTGTTTTCTTAAAGAATATTCGCTTAATTTGATTTCTTTTAATAATGGTTACGGTAACGAAAATGACGAGCACAACTCGAAGCACTACGGTTGGGTACAGTAGTTTCTCACGGTGCAGCTGCACACCGGCGATCATCAGCAACGAGCTGAGCCCAAACAGCAAGGAAATTGCGGCCAATGAGAGGTCGAACAGGAAGAAATAGCCTTCCTAAGAAAATTTGATTTTAATAATCGGCAGAATCTCCGAACACGGACGGATTCTCATTACCTGTCTCTTATACACATCTAGATGTGTATAAGAGACAGCGCCCCCTCCCGACCAAAAGCTCTAAAGGTCGTTCGAATGGTTCATGTCAGGCCCTGTCTCTTATACACATCTAGATGTGTATAAGAGACAGGTTCATGTCCGGTCCGGTCACCCCCCCCCCGACCAAAAGCTCTAAAGGTCGTTCGGATGGATGGTTCATGTCCGGTCCGGTCACCAAAACCTGTCTCTTATACACATCTAGATGTGTATAAGAGACAGCTCTAAAGGTCGTTCGAATGGTTGGTTCATGTCCGGTCCGGTCACCACACCTTGTCCGTCGTGGCATGGACGTGGATGAGGTGGAGACCGAGCAGCAACACTCCGACGGCCACCGCACAATCCACAACTCCGAGAAATTTGAGGCCGGTCGGAATGCGGCAAAAGCAGCATTGCCACTTCACGTGCTCAGGGTCGAAGTCCATTTTATTCGGGAAATTTTGGATGGGAAGTTCGAAATTGGAGGGAATGCTTGACTAATGAACGATGAGAGTTAGCATGAAATCGGTTTAAATTTGTAAAATGAGAAAATTTCAAAAAATCCCATTAAAAGTGGAAACGGAGAATCAAGAAAAATGGCCAGGAAATTCGAGCTAATAAATTCCGCCAGCCAAAGTCGAGAATTTGAGGCGTAATGGCCCGGCAGATTCAAGTGTATTAATGGGCCGTGGGATCGCTGGCCATGAGGCGGAAAGACTAATTAATGGGCAGGGAATTGATTGTTTGTCGGTAAATTTCGCTTTGGACGCTTCTGAAGGCATTTTTGACATTTAATGACTTCCATTTTAGACAAAGGAAATTCATTTTATGGACTCAAATAGACTTTTTACTGGATCTTGATTTTTTCCATTAAATTAATGTTAATCTTTTTGTAATATTTTTGTGCTTCCCCTCCAAATGAAATTAATCTGCCCACATTTTCGTACATATATTTATTTTTGATTTTATAAAATCCATTCGGAAAACAATTGGCAACTTGCGACAAATGTCGTCTTCATGCCGGGGGGGAGGGTGAGGGGGAGGGAATTTTATGAATGGAATTCGGATGTAAAAAATGCACCTCCTGCGGAGAATAAAATAAACGCTAAAACTAAGTCCGGATCAACTTTTGTCGATGTGTGGGCGAATGTTTATCGAACAAACAATGTTTTAAGCAAAAGTGCCGGCCTCTTTCTGAGCAGTACAGACGCCATTCAGATATACAGAAACTCGCGGTATTGGATTTTTGATGTTTTGTACAAAATTTATTCTCAATAAATCAGTATTTTGTCGAAGCCCGTGAGATTTGATCACAGCTTCAATACGTCGGGGTATGGAATTAATCAACGTAATAAAAGAGAAGATTCGGCGCTGCAGATGTGGAACTCATTGGGTGATTAGTGCACAAAAGTGCGATTAGTCTTCTAAATCAATGGAGAAAACAGTTGGCCGGCATTTGAACGCCATTCATCCGCATTTGTGGGAGAAATTTGAGCTGAATAATTCACATACAGTATACCAAATCTTGCAAAAAGAACGGTCATTGGATAGAGAATAAATCGGTCATACCCAAAGAGCGGACAGACAATCAAGCTGACGACCTTCGAGCAGTTTGCGGACGTTGGCAACCACAATCTCTCACAAAACATGACGCCCGCCCCTCCAGTGTTTGCATGAAAGCCGAGAATTCCAGATTCGGTCGGCCCAAAGAATATCGATGTTCAACGACGGATTAGACGCTGGAAGTGTTGTTCGATCGGCAACTTGGATGGTGAAGGCGTGAAGACGGCGAGAGATAAAGATTTTGCTCATTTTAACCTTTTCCGACATTTAATCATTTCATTTACAATTGTATAGACTTTTTCGGTTTCTGATGGGCATTACTTGACCGATTTGAAATTAGCTGACAAATCGCCAATTTTTAAATATTAGCAAGTTTATTTTGAATTTATTTGCCTTAACAAAAACAACAAAATTCTAAAATTTTCTCCGCCGCGCCGCGCCTAACGGCACCGCCAATCCCCCTCCCCTACCCAAAATTAAAAAAAATCGCAAAAAAACGCTGACCAAGCAAAGATTTTTTGGAGAAAATGTTCGCTTTTTCGTATTCGAAAACAAGCGATTACAAATTAATATTTTTTATTTATTTAAACGTTGATCGCTGTTTCTCCCATAAACGACATTTTTTCCTGTTTTGTTTCCGACAGCGCCTTTTGATTTCATTTGTGTTTTCTGGTTGCAAATCTCGAATCATTTTAATAACATTCAGATATTCAACCGAAATCAATTTTAAAATTTTAATACAAAATGGCACCGGCGAGAAAAGTGCCTAAGCTGCATAATAAGTCGGTTGCCGTCAAAAGTGGCACTAAATTTGTGGACGGCCGGAAACAGGAGTTCATCGTGGGCAAAGAAATTGGCCAAGGCGGTTTCGGCCGAATATACGAAGGAGTTCAGGTTTTTTTTTTGACTTGCCCTTTTTTTGGTAAAATTTGGAATTTGAGGAATTTCAATAGTCTTTTAATTGAACGGGTGTACGGACAATTCGGCAGTAGACGTTTCGGCAGTGGACGGTTCGGCAGAAGACAATTCGGCAGAAGACGTTTCGGCAGTTAAGACAATTCGGCAGAGGACGTTTCGGCAGTGTTTTTTTAATTTTTTCTAATTTTTGCAATAACGGAATAACACGACTTTTTTCAGGCGAACGAACAGTTTGATATTTCATTTAACATCTGATAAGTAATTAATAGAGCCCGGAATTTTGAAAAATTCCGGATCAAGATTTGGAAATTACCAGGATCAGGATTTACCAGGATTAAAAATCCTGTTTTCAGGATATCCTGATCCTGGTGCTTCGACGAAAATACCAGGATTCCTGATCAGGAGTCCTGGAAAATCCTGTCCGGGCTCTTATCGGTTTCCTTCACACCCTTCATCATCCATATTACTGTCTCTTATACACATCTATCCATATTATCCCCACATCCCCCCGTTATCATTGATGATGGCGATATAATATGTGACTCTATTTTTATTTGTATACGTACCTTAGCTTGTGTTAATATTTAATAATAATTTATTAAAAAGAAAAAAGTCGTGTTATTCCGTTATTGCAAAAATTAGAAAAAACACTGCCGAAACGTCTTCTGCCGAATTGTCTTAACTGCCGAAACGTCTTCTGCCGAATTGTCTTCTGCCGAACCGTCCACTGCCGAAACGTCTACTGCCGAATCATCAGAGCGCCAATTGAACGTATTTTTGGACTGAAATGTTCATGCACTCATTACGAAAAAGTGCAAGTTTTGGTCCCATTTTCTGAGAGTTTTTTAAGAAAATCCGAAGACTCGCCTTTAGACCGGCTCTCGGCTCGCTGTTGCCATCAAAATGGAGCCACCGGCCAATGGGCCGTTGTTCACCGAAATGCACGTGTACATGCGCGTGCTTAAGCTTGAACATTTGGAGAAATGGAAGAAGGAAAAAGGTCGTTTTTTTATTTTAGAAATTTATGGCGTTATCATGAATTTTCTTTTTTTTTATTGCAGATGTCAAATTCCTCGGCCTGCCCCATTTCATCAGCAATGGCTCCTTCACCTACGAGGGCCAGGAAATCCGTACTCTGGTCATCCCCAAATACGCCCTTTCGTTGGAGTCAGTCCGCGCGGCGCGCACTCCGCCGACGCTCAGCTGGGCTGAAACGTCGGCGTTGGCAAAGTCGGTGCTGCACAGCTTGGCCTACCTGCACGATCAGGTTGCGAGTTGTTATTTTTGTGAGGGTTTTTGTTTTGTACAATTCAAATCGGCTACTTTCTCTAATTGCCTAAACCAAAGCTTTTCAAAAAAAGGTTCAAATCTCGACAGGTGGAGATTATTTATATATATATTTTTTGACAGAATTATGTGCACGGCGATGTGAAGGCGGCCAATCTGATGATGAATAACAAAACTGACTTTTCAAGCGTTTATCTGATTGATTTTGGCCTTGCGAGGCGTCTGCCCGAAGCTCTCGTGGAAAAGGAGAACAAAAAACAGGGTAAAAAACAAGAAACCTTTTCAAAAGAAATCAAAATTGCCTTCTGTTGACCAGAAAAGTATTCTTCTGATTATTTTTGAATTTGAGATTAAAATTTTAAAATTTGATCCAAACCCCTTGAAAAAGGTTGTTCTGAAAATTTCGCTCAATTTGTCAGCTCACAACGGCACGCCGCTGTTTACTTCCTGCGATGCCCACCGGGGCTGTCTGCCTTCATTCCGTGGCGATTTGGAGATTTTGGTGCACAACATGCTTTACTGGTTGACCGGCACACTGCCATGGGAGGTCGGCAGCAAGGCTTAATCTCTGAAATACAAATTTTAGAAAATATTCACCACCTTTTACGAATGTGGAAACCGGGTTTCGGGCTTTGAAATCAAAGCTATCGGTGAAATTTACCGAAATTTGTACAGGCCTTCGAGCAGAAGCTGGACGAAGTGTACGAGGCGAAGAAGGCGTTGCTAGCGGACGCACGCCGGGAGGTGCCACGACTATTGGCCAATGAGCATCGACGGGTGGTCACTTCCGTTGCGGAGCTGTACACGCACAGTGCAAGCATGGAATTTGGTGATAAGATGGAGCTGAACATAGTGCTCCAGCTGCTGGCCGGACGATAATTGATTGGGCTGTTGTTGATGATTGTTGATTTGTGTGAAAAACGCGGTTTTTTTTTTTTGCTCTTCAAAGATTTTTGGTGTATCTCAGAGACAATGCTTTCATCTTCCTCTCCTTTCCTGCTGTTGTACACGACGAATCTAACATTTCAAATTGATTATTTATTTACTCATATTTATTTTGTACGATAAATGACGAAATCTGAAGGCTTGATCGACTGCCGTCCACCTGAAAGCCAATAGCTAAACACGCCAGTTTTGGCTGTGTTTATTCAAAAGGTTCACCCCCCCCCATAAAATTTCCAAATCCCCCAAAGGGAGGGGGGCGGGAGGCAACTTCCTTCCGCCGCCAGGCCGACGACCCCGCCGGGTAATGTGGGGATGGATGTGCCGGTGATTAATGGCATTCATCTTGCCGGAGATAAGCCTTTCTTGGGCCTTGTCGGAAGAGTTCGGCACAAATATATGCCCGCAGGCGATTATTTGGCCCTATTTATATTTATACGCGCTGCTGCGGCGGCGGCGGTGGTGGCCCGGCCCCAAAGACACCGCCAATAAATTGTGAATATGACCCCCCAGGCAAACCCAAAAAGGGGGGGGGGTGGGCCAATGTGCGGCATAAATTTTATTGTTTGTACATTCTAAACGGAATTCGCTTTTAAATTTAATAACTTACAATACATTTAAAGGACGCTTTACTCGTTCTGAAAATCGGCCCGTCCAACGTCAACCGAACACCGAATTTTTAATACCCCCCCCCCCCAACCTTCAACATCTCTTCGTCCGTGTTTTAGTGGTCGTCGTCCCCAAAACCAAATTCCATTCCCCCCAATTAATTTTTCACATCCTTTCTGATCACACACATTCCGCCCAATTTGATTTGATTAAAATCGTTGAACCCTCAAATTAAAACCCAAACCCTATGACGTGTGGACCGAACGGGGACCCCCCAAGTACAAAGTAAGCAATCATTTTGAATTTTCAAAAATAAGTCATTTTTCCAGCAATTTGAATTCTTTAAAGTGAATTCTCCAAAACTTTGCCGAAATCGGAGGCATTGGAATTGATCATTTCAAAATTGTTTTAAATTTAAAATTAACCTGCGTCGCCTGAGATGTATGCCCAATTCCATAAAATTCTTATTTTTTTAAATAAATTCATAATTTAACCTAAAATTTTGCATCTCTGAAAAAATGCCCAACCAAATTCCAAAAACACCTCTCATCGGAGCTAAAAAAGATGGCATTTTGACACACCGGAGAGTTCCCGCTGTTCCTCCCTCCCTTTCTCGCCCCATTTTATAACTTTATCCCCTCGTCATCACTACCGTAACCTTTTCACCCTCACCAAAAATTGGTCCATTTTCATTTTTTGTCGCGCGACCCCTTCGGCATTGGCATTGGCATTGGCATTGGCATCTCATCACAGCCATCGCGATGAGTTTATAATGAACATTCATTGCGCAAATATTTACACAATAATTGAGACATGTAATAATATAATTTCGAGACCAAAGCTAACGTTTATTCGGTCCGAGACCTTCCCAAATTACAAAATTACAAACCGA
>MEIZ01000031.1:69121-124238 GCA_001723225.1 Globodera ellingtonae | reverse complement strand
CGTCCTTGTCTCGAACGTTTGTATTTTTTGTGTATTTCTATACAGGTACAGACTGTCATTCCAGGTATAGATAGATACAGTTTTTTAAAAAGTCCTAACTCTACCCATAATAAATCAAAAAGAACGGAACACTTCCTCTTTTCAAATTACAATAGATACGGAAGTTATTTTAATTGGCTGGTAATGTTGCAAGTTGCACAATCGAAAATTTTCTGCTTTAAAAATTCACAAAATCTTTCTCTTGAGCTGACCTTCTGTTTATGCGCAATGCGCTTTGCCCATTCAGTGCCCAACCAAAGATCGCCGATTTTGGCCTTTTCGTACGCCTCTCTCACGCCTTTGCTGCGTTGGCCGACACGCAACGGCACAGTGAACTTTGTGAGCTGTAAGTCCTTAAAATTCCACACACCGCGCGGCACGCCCGAGCAAGGCCCGTCCAGCAGAACCTGAAAAAGCAAACTGTTACAATGTAAATCGATTAAAAGTCGTTTTGCAAGGCTCTGAGGCAGGCCCAATCTAATTTTTTAGGGGACAGGGATTTCTGTCGCAGCATAGCTCAATTCATTCGAGCTTCTGATTGATTAAAACAAGTTAGCTTGGGTGTTGAAAGTGTTCAAAAGCGATGAAAGAGGTTGACTGCCCCAAATTTTTCAATACCGATTCCGGCGAACTACCCGGTACGTCGCTTTTATTTTGATAGGCTCTAAGCAAACAAAAAACCTTGTTCCCGTCAATGACATTCACAATTACGGCCAATTTCCCTTGCTCCTTGCCCTTGGCGATGTACACGACACGACCAATTTCCACAAATCGGTGGTAAATCATTTTATGTCTTTATTTGCGAGGCGAATCTAAAAAATGCTGGTAGTTTAAGCAGATCTGTCAGATTGCTTATTAACAGTGAATTACGCAGGAAAAGGCGAAAAAGGGAATTGCCCCCCTCAATTAAATATCGGAATTATTCAAAAAATATGGGTAAGGGTTACACGGCATGGATCGCCGACTTGTGGCGAAAACCTTTCAAATTCCCCCCCCCCTACCGCTCCTTACAAAAAGGCAAATTTTCTATTTCATACCAATTAACAACTAAAAATCCCGACGCGGCATTTGCTGTACTCCCGTTTTAAAATTTATAAAAAAATGACCGTTTTTCCGGGACTATACCAGCGTGAGAAAGCAAGAAGCGAAAATGGCGAATTGTTTTTATTGTAATTACGGGTCCGAGAGAGCTGAAAAAAGCAGTAAAAACGATTTACAGAACTAAACTAAAGATGGCGTCTGCAACAAAATTCGTAATTCTGACAGATCGCCAAAAATTAAAAATTTGTATTTTCAAAACAATGCTTCAAGTAAATAAACAAAATTTACATTTTTCTGAGCCAAAAATTTTAGAAAAAACCCGGTAGTTGTGTACATAATTCATATTTTTTAATTATTTGAGCGAGCCAGGCTAGATAAAGGAGTAAATAAACGGAGAAATCAGGAAATGCAATTTAGGGAACAACATTTTGAAAAAATGTATATCCTTGATCAATTCTTTTAGCGATTTTGAGCGAAATGGCCAGCCTATCAGTTAATAAAAACTTTTTCATTGAGCGAGCAACGCGAATTTACAACGCTTGGGTAAGGCTATGAGATCATTCTTTCCGCAGACCAAATTAACGCAACCCGAATTGACTAAATCGGCGTAATTTTTTTTCACTTTAAGGCGAGCGACGCTAACCTGCATGCGGTGGACTCGCTGATCTTTTGTGTTGGCACAAATGCCGACGACAATCCCTACACAAAGTCTCAGTCACTTCAGGTTTAACGCATTTTAAATGTTATCATTTAGCTAATTTTACCATTAAAAACATAGGTAGTATGTATAATGTCAAGAAAGAAAAAATCAAAAAAGCGTAAAGTTTCTAAATAAAGTTTGCACGATTGTTTAGACCTGGCTCTTCAACTGTTCTCTACCCGACACATTACTTGTCCTAACCAAGAATGGCATCTATTTCTTGGGCAGTGACAAAAAGGCCCAGTTCTTTTCGCCGCTCGAGTCCAAGGAGAATCTCAACCCGGCGGTGCCGCCCTTCTCCATCCTGCAACGCAATAAGGTTTTTTGTGGGATGACCCGAGAAATCTCAGTTCCTTTTTTAAAGATGCCCTCATTGGCTCTCGAACCTAACATTTATTTTTCTTAAGGTTGACAAAGACAAGGAGAACTTTGCTAAACTGCTCGAACATGTGCTGGCGGCGGGTAGCAAGTGCGGGCTGTTCACCAAGGACAGGCCGGATTCCGCCTTCTTTAAGGCATGGGACGCGGCGCTAAAGGAAAAGGATCAGGTTTATGTTCATTTGATCAGTGATTTTATTTAAAATTGGCTTCGAATTCTGGAATTCTGTTTTTATTTATTTTTTAACGTTTAATGTTTGTGTTCAGAACACTGTTGACATTTCACTTCCTTTTGCCAAACTGTTCGCGGTAAAAGACGAGGCGGAGATTGGTCTGATGAAAAAGTCTGCTCAAGCCTCTGTCCTGGCTTGGAATTATTTGAGACGCAAGATAGTGGACATTGTCGACACGGATAAGGTCGGTTTTGGGTGTTGGGGATATTGTGGAATACAAAGCAAATTATTAGTAGTACACAATTTTAAATTAATTAACTTGTTTTTGGTTGAAAAACTTTGATGTTCTTTTTTATGGCTTTACTAATTTTGACTAAAGCGCTTAAGTTTTTTTGCTTCCAAACAATTTTTAAAAAGTTTTTGTCCATTTTCAGCGTGTCAAACAAAGCAAGCTTGCCGAAGAGATGGAAAAAGCGATGGTTAGTGTCCCCGTGCAAGGCGAGCTGGCCAAGACGAACGCGCTCGAGATCTGCTACAGTCCGATCGTTCAGTCGGGCGAAAATTGCCAACTGAAATTTAGCACCGCCAGGTGCATTTGATCAACCATTTTTTGTTTTATTTTTATTTTGTAGTCCTGAAAAGCTGCTACAGTATGGGTCCATCGTTAGCACGATGGGTGTTCGATATATGGTAATATTGTCTGTTGAATTATAACCGGAATTTGCTATTTTTTCTACGCTTCAGTCCTACTGCTCCAACGTGGCGCGCACTCTTATGGTAATGCCCACCCCGTTGATGGAGGAACTGTACGAGCTGCTGTTGACCACAGAGACCGCGGTGGTGGAAGCGCTGAAACCGGGCGCGCCAATGTCGGCTGCTTACGAGGCGGGCATTCAACACTTTCGTGACAAAAAGCCCGACTTTCTGCAGTATTTGGTCAAGAATTTCGGGTATGCTTTTCCTTGACTTTTCTATATTTGATGTGCCAAAATGGGTCATTTGTCTGAATCTTGGCACAATTCCTGAACACTTTGAACGGGTCCACATTTTTGTTGATATAAGCCATAATTCACTATTGTTTGGCGCATCGGATCTTTTATTTTAATGAAAAAGGGGAAAATTTATTGTTTTGTGTAGTTTTGTGACCGGCATTGAGTTCCGCGAGTCTCTGTTTGTGATCAATGAACGTTGCACGCACAGTGTGGAGCGGAACATGGTGTTTGTGGTTGCGGTAGGGCTCCAGAACTTTCCTAATAAAGCGACGGGGGACGGGAAGAAGACGGTGTCCATCTTCCTCAGTGACACCGTTCTGATCAACGAGGTTCGTTTGCTTGTCAAATGATCTATTTATAAGTCCTAGGCCATATTCATCTAATGCATGTTCCAAGTTACAAAATGTTTAGGACGGTCCCAACGATTTTCTGACGATGGCGGCGAAGAACCGTTTGCGCTCTAACGCCATCAGGTTCAGGGAGGAGGACCAGCAACAACAGCATCAGAAGGTCAGCGGTGCGGCAAAGAACGCGGAGGAGACGACGATTAGCGGAGGGCGAAACAAACGTTCGGTGGTGCTGCAGGAGCAGACACGGGTAACATTTTGTCCGGATTTTTTAAACATTCTCTTTTTTTAGCACAAGCAAACAAACGAGGAGAAGCGCAAGGAGCGCCAGAGGGAATTGGCCGAGCAGCTGAACAGAGACGCACGGGAACGCCTTTCAATCAAATCGGGCGGAGTGGAGGCGCAAAAGTCGGGAATCTTTAGACTATTTTTTGGGAAAGGGCATTTTGTTATTTTATTGGGGGGAGTAATTAAGAAAAAATAATTGAGGTAATGAAATAATTTTAGGGCGAAAAAGTCAAATGTATCGTACAAATCAGAAGACAAATTCCCGAATGATGAGGAGGATGTGGAGAAGATGATGATTTATGTTGGTGAGGAGTTGACCGAGACTATTTTAAAATAAACCCCCAGAATGTTCGGGTTTGATTGGTTTATTAGTGTATTTAGGCCAACCCCCTGTTTTTTTTTCTTCGAAAAAGGGAATTTCAAAAATATGGCCAAATTATTTTCCTCGATTTTATTTTGCCAAACTTTGCGCCACAGATAAACGTCACGACACGGTGATTGTGCCTATTTTCGGCATCCCGACGCCCTTCCACATTTCGATGATCAAGAACATCAGTCAGCCGACCAACGAGGGCGACTTCACCTATTTGCGTATCAACTTCACCCATCCGGGCTCCCAAATTGGCAAGGAGAGTGCTCAGTTTCCCAACGCGTTCGCCAAGTACCTGAAGGAGCTGTGAGTTTTTGATTGAAATGAAATTTTATTAGAGAAAAGTGCTTTTTTCTTATCATATTCATTTTTTCTCCGCTTTAGCACATTCAAAAGTCGCAACGTTCGCGAGCCGGGCGAGCGCGAGACGCCCAGCATGAACCTGCAGACAGCCGCTCGGCTGATCAAGGAGATGCAGAAGCGCTTCCGCACCCAGGAGGCTGAGGAGCGCGAAAAAGAAGGCGCAGTGAAACAGGACAAGCTGATCATTTCCACCAACGGCAAGGGGAACCCGAAGCTTAAGGCAAGCGGCGCCGGGGGGGGGGGACTTTTTCAGTCTTTTTTCTTTGTTTTTGAGATTTCAATGCATATTTGTCGGTCTTTAGCTGGAGACCCACACACCACACATCTACCAAATTACTTTAGGACCTCGCGGTACGGCCGAACATCATCGCGAAACGCATCAGCGGCTCGCTGGAGGCACATGTAAACGGCTTCCGCTACACGTCGCTGCGCGGCGACAAAATCGAGGTGATGTACAACAACATCAAACACGCCTTCTTCCAGCCGTGCGACAACGAAATGATTATTCTTCTGCACTTTCACCTGAAGGTGCCTTTTTGTGCTGATTGAGAGCAAACAAATTATGTGATCGGTACTTTTCAATTAGAAAAGTAAACGTATTGTGTGTTTTTCGGACCTTGCAACAACACTTTAAAGAGAACTATTTTTAAATGTGATCGGTTTTGCAGAATCCGGTGTTGTGGGGCAAGAAGAAATATTTGGATGTGCAGTTCTTCACCGAAGTTGGCGAGAGCACCACCGACCTGGGCAAGTACCATCACATGCAGGACAGGGACGACATGCAGAGTGAGCAGGTCAGACTTTAAAATTTGCTCTCAAAAACATTTTTGTGATGTTTTATAAATGAGTGATTGAATTTTCATAAATTTATTGAAGTAAAAATCTGCAGATGGAACGCGAGATGCGCAAGAAGCTGAACATGGCCTTCCAGAATTTTTGCGACAAGGTTTTCCGGATGACAAATGAACAGGTGGACTTTGACACGCCATTCAACGACCTCGCCTTCATCGGTGCCCCGCATCGGTCCACCGTTTCGATGAAGCCAACTTCGTCTTGTTTGGTTCACCTCACGGAATGGGTGGGTTTGATGACATTTTTTTCAAATTTGTTTCTTTACTTTTATCAATAATTAATCCATTATAAAATTTGCCAAATTGTAGCCTCCGTTTGTGGTCACGCTTGATGAGGTCGAACTGGTGCACTTTGAGCGTGTAACCAGCAATACCAGCACTTTCGATATGGTAATCGTGTTCACGGACTACAGCAAGAAGCCGCATACCATCGGCCAAATTCCATCCGGCAACCTGGACAGCATTAAAGATTGGCTAAAGTGGGGTTTTTATTGCTTGATATTGTTATTCATTTTATCGCATTTGCTTTTCTTTTCGTGCAGCTCATGCGACATTCGCTACAGCGAGGGTCCGATGTCGCTGAACTGGGCCAACATTATGAAAACGATCAACGAGGACCCGGAGACGTTCTTTGAGGAGGGTGGCTGGAACTTTTTGTTGGCCGACTCCGACGACGAGCATGCGGACGGTGACGGCGGCGAGTCGTCCGAGTCCTCCTTCCACGCCTCAGAGGATGATGACGATGAGAGTAGTGAAGCGAGCAGTGACGACGGCGAAGGGGAGGAGGAGGAGGAAGACACGGAGGACGAATCAGGTGAAAACATCCGATTGATCAATTTTAATTGTAAAAAAATGTATTTCCAGAAAGCGCCGCATCATTGGACAGCGAGGAAGAAGAGGGCAAAGACTGGAGTGATTTGGAAGAGGAGGCGGCAAAAGGTGATGAACGCGAACAAAAAAACCCATTCAACTTTTTTGTTTTTGCGCTTTAAGCCGATCGGGTGAAAGCCCGCGAGCAGTTCGACGAGGATGAGCGCAACCGCAAGCGGAAAGGCGGCAAAGTGGCGACACCGTCAGCGAAGCGGCGTCGTTAATAAATAAATTGAAAAGGGCGGACGGACGTTTGGATTAGAGATCGGACAAAATTGAATTTTTTTTTCAAATGATTTGTCAAATGTTTCGTTCACCTCAAGGGTCCGATCTCTACATTATATATTGAAATTATTATTGTTGCTGTACGGCGACGCATTGTGTGGATTGAATGATGACTATTTCTTCCGATTATGACCCCCCCCCCCGCGCCCCTCCAAACTTTCTATTTTGTTTTTGTTTTGTTATTCTCACATCTTTGTTCCTACCAACTTACATCGTCAACCAACAATTTGCATAACCCGATCCAGAATAAATTCTCCGATTATTTCTGTATTAGTACATATGAAATAAAAATAGCCGAAGTAAAGCCGTACACGTCAATTCGACTGGTTTTGTTACATGGACTCAATTAGCTCGATTCTGTGATTTTGGTGGAGTTAGGATTTGTTGCGCATAGCCAAATTACAGCAAGTTCAACTTCTGGTTGTCACTTCCCAGTTCACAAATTAATTCTCTTAAATTTGGTGCCCCCAAATGGACAAGGACGGACGCCAACAACAGCAGCAGCAGGTGGCTAATTAGTTAGAGAAATCAATTAAAATATTTTGGTTGAATTTAAACTGTACGGGGAATGGGTCCACAAATTCCCACACAATTCTATTTTTTTAATCAGAATAATGGCGTCGAAAGTATTCGTCCGACTTTCGGCTTTCCATTCGAACCTTACGACATCCAATCGCGACTGATGCGGACAATGTACGACGCGATTGAGCGACGACGGGTGGCCATTTTGGAGTCGCCGACCGGCACGGGCAAATCGTTGTCCGCAATTTGTGCGGTGCGTTTAAAAGCGAAGGGAATTTAAATTTGAATTTTTTATAAAATTAATTTCACAAATAAAATTGGGTAGAAAATTTGGATGTACTAATTTTACCCTTATTTATTCAACAAACACAACAAAAAAAGCGCCATTTTTGAAAAGCATAAAATTTGAGCATTTGAAGGCCCTCAGTTGGCTGGAGGACGATGAAAGACGCCAGCGGGAACAGTGCCAACAAAAGGCCGAGGCGCTTGGCCAACGAATTCGAAGTGAGTCGTTCCGTTTTATTGTCTTTCCGATTAATCGTGCTAAATATTTAATTAATTAAATTTTAAAAGGTTTTTGAAGCCCCCGGCAATCACTAAAATATTTCAAAATGTTTCATTTACCGTTTGGCCCGCCGTCGCGTCGGCTTCGGCGTTGCCAACTTTTTTGGACAACAACAAGAAAATGTCCTCGTGTGTTATGAAGTGGAATTGGTCGTGGGTGGCGCCCTTTTGCGTGCACATTCCGTTCTCCTGAAATTCGAATTTGTGGAAGAAATCGCTTAAAAACACTAAAAAAAATGTTTGTTATCGTCAGATTTCCAAAAATAAGGAAAATTAGAGCCAAATTACTTGGCAATCCACGTCAAATTCTAAAATTCACTGCGAATTTTGTGCTTCTTCTCTCCGATCACCGATCGGGGGGACTGATCAATGTGCCTCCCCCCACCCCCCCCCGCCGTCCATTCACCAACTTTTAATGCCATAAACACGTCGTCTCGCCGGAGAAAATGGCTGCTGAAGCGCTTCCCGCCAAAGCAATATTCGGTGGCGTGGAAAATGCCGCCCTGCAGCAGCCAGCCGCCCGGTTTGATCAGCCCGCAGGCGCCGTTAATTGCCTGCATTTTGTCGCGGAATTTTGATGCAAATTTAATGAATTGTACCCGTCGATATCCGTCCAAGTCTTCGCATGAGTATTCCATGCAGAAAACGGTGGCAACCAGTTCGAACTGTTCCGGAACATCCAATCGCTCGTCCACGCGATAGTCAACCGCACGGACCACCGGTCGTTCGTGGACATTCACCTGAACTGATAAGAATCGGAACAAATTTTGGTTCCTTGAAAATACGGTACTGATCAGAGAGCACCTCCAGGACCGCCTTCATCTTCTTGCGCGTCTTCTCCTGCATTTGTGCGGGTGTCTCGTTGTTCGCCTCAATGTTGGCAATCCATTTGCATATTTCGGTCCAGTCGAAGCTGTTTCTGCCCTCAATCCATTCGACCAGCCGTTGCCGATTCACCTGGAACATGCCGTGCCATCCCCGCTTATTTATTCGAATAAAGTTGAGTCCGGCACCTGCGCGTAGTCGGCGCTGAAGAATGACGTCACGTGGTTTCGCGCACTCAACGGAATGTACACCGTGGGACCTTTGGCCCAAAAAGGCGCTATTTGGTGGTATTTAAGCCTAAAATAAACCGGCGCCCAGGTCAAGCATCGTCTCGATGTTGTTGGGCAGTCGACAGATCATTCCCGGCAGAAAGAAGAGCACAATTTGCATGGCCGTGTCCTCTCGTGCCGACTTATAGAAGCCGTCCAAATACTTGTCCGGGTCGAACTAAATTTTAATTCCAAATCCGGCAATTCATTTTCTATCTTTCGGGATTCGCTAAAGAGCCTATGTTTTTGGAGGAAATTCTCTAAAATTTTTTCTAATCCCGCGGGATTATTCACAACGGCAGATCGATCAGATGAAATCGATTATTCCGATGCCGTAATATTTACTGATCTAATTGTGTGGGATTCTTCGGGAATGTCGGGAATTCGGCTTAGATTCTAATCCCTACCAATTAAGTTCCGATCTCGGACATTGCGCACCTGGACATTGTGCTCGTTTGCCCGGAAAATGGGCTCGGGCGGCGACTTTTCCCTTTCTTCTCCCACTTTGGCCTCTTTGTCCTTCTCCCCGTCGTCGCCGTCGCTGAGTTCGCATCGACACAATTGGACAATTAG
Source organism: Globodera ellingtonae (assembly GCA_001723225.1). Lineage (NCBI taxonomy): Eukaryota > Metazoa > Nematoda > Chromadorea > Rhabditida > Heteroderidae > Globodera > Globodera ellingtonae. Next base: position 114,788 of record MEIZ01000031.1, on the reverse strand, counting down.
CGGGTGCACATTTGTTGTCGTGTTCCGATAGTTCAGCAACACTTCCGCCGCTTCGTCCGCTCGTCTTTGGACGACCGCGCCGTCGACATTTTGTTGTTCCGTGTGTTTAGGGAATTTGGACATTTTTCCACGACAATCTTTGATTAGCTCGGCTTTTGAAGTGTCGTTTAATAAGCCTAGAACCTCCAGTTGTGTCGAGTCTGATCACCCTACTCTACTTTGAATCATATCTGATCCTGGACAACGGATCGAGATCAGACTTGATCATTAAATGGGAAACACTGCGGGGTGTTTGAACTATTTGGCCTAGCTCTTTCCGTAAAATATGTGAATGAATGGCTTCCGCTTCTCAATGTTCGGTGTGTCTCTTCTGGACATCGATTTCCGCCGCCTCCTCTTTCTTTTTTACTCTCTCCATCACCACCTCGAGAATCGAGAGTGATTGAGTCGGTGGGAACACTGCTTGAGGGGGGGGGGGTTGGTTAGCTCTGCTGGAGGCAACAAACATCAATCAGTCGATCGATGAATAATGGATGGCCTGCTGTTGAACAGAAGATAGGCTTAGGCTTAGTTCCTTCTTCCGCTTCCGCCAAGTGGGAGGCCGCTTTCTTTTTTTGGAAATGAAAAAGAAAATAAAAAATGTGATGGTGAAAAAATAAAACATATTTAGGTTTGCAGATCTTCCGTAAATGTACGAATAAAACAGTTAAAATGCTTTTTAATCGGTTTCAGATGCCGGCACTGCTCCAGATTGGTTGAAGGCGCACAAGCTGAAGATGGAGGTAATTAATGACTTAATCATTGGGTTTGAAACGATTCCGCCTTGAACTTAGGCTGAAGTCGAGCTGGAACAGGTGGAAGAACTGACAGAGCAGCGACGGAAGGTGGAACAGAAGTTGGAGATGGTCAAGCAGCGACAGAAGATGATCAGTCAACAGCAGAAACAAGATGGATGGCCTGCGGGAAAGAGGAAACATTTCGAGTCCGTCCCACTAGGACAGGAAACTGGACAGCAACAACAAAGTCGACAGGACGGAGCAGAGCATGAGGATGGGGATCAGGTGCGTAGGTGTGATCGAAACCACACTTGATTAGAATCCCTACTTTTTGGGGCTTTTTGTTGGTTGTACTTAAAGGAGTGCCGGACAATTGAGCACAAAGAAATTTTGGACAAATGGGCACCAGTGGAACCAAGACATTTGGGAACCGAATAATGGGTGCCCAATTGTCCATGCAATTTTACTTAAAGGATCTGATCCCGAGTGGTTCCGATGAGGAAGATCAGAGCGGTGCCAATGTTTGCTCAAAGTCTGAGACGAACGAACAGAGCAAAGAAAAAGAAGAAGAACAACCACCGCTTTTATGTCGGAAAATAATTTACGCCAGCAGAACACATTCCCAGGTGCTGCTTGAACACGTTGCGACATTTTTGCTCAAAGCTTCATTCTTTTGTGTGCAGCTTGAACAGTTTGCGCAAGAGCTGACCAAAACCGACTTCCGTCCGCGTGTTCTCACGCTCGGCTCCCGACAAATGTTGTGCGTAAATGACGCGGTCCGATCGCTGGGCGTCGCCGGGCTGATCAACGATCGGTGCAATGAATTGTTAAGCGGAGTTGCCGTCGGCGGAAGGGAAAAGCGAACACGGCGAGGGGAAGACGGCCAAATGGTGGATCATTTGCTGAGAAAATCCTTCTTCAAAATGTGTGATTTGATTTGATCAAATGTTCAGACGGCCAAAGTTGGCAAAAAGGGCTGCGGCTGCGAGTTCGCCCGCGCAGAAGCCATCGAAGATTTGTGCGGAGCCGCGCTGGTGGCCAACACGCAGCCGCCCAGCGCCGGAGGCGATATGCGCGAGTTGGGCCGCCGCCGGCGCGCCTGTCCCTATTTTGCCACCCGCGCAGCGCTTGGCCTATGCCAACTGGTGCTCGTCCCGTACAACATTTTGCTGCACAAAGCCACTCGCGACGCATGGCGGTTGGACAGACTGGGGGCAACTCACAAATCAGCAGATGATCACGCTGAGACGTGACATTGATTCGAGACTGATCAAAAACACCAAAATCCTGAATTGGGCTTTCTCGAATCCAAAATATAAACTTTTGGACAAGTCGAGTAACTTCAGTTTGATAGAAACTGGCAATCTTTAATTCTGTCTTGAAAGACCCAAAATGTTCGGGGCTCAAAGATTCCGACGCCATGTTCCAGGTTGGACTTGCGTGACAATGTGCTCATCGTTGACGAGGCGCACAATTTGCTGCAGACATTGTCCTCCATCCACGCAGTAATTGAGGGACTTTACAAAAGTTCGAGACTTGGCCATTCACTCTCGAGACTCGTCCCATTCAATTCCTTTTCAGTCGCTGCAAGCGCTTCTAACGCCCTTCTTTAAGGTGGAGTTGAGCATGGCACAGCTTAGCGTCTGTTCCTCTCTTCTCCACGACTACGCCGAGCGCTTCCGGACGCGGCTTTCGCCGCGTAACCTCCGGCACATCCGGCAACTTCGTTCACTTGCCGTCGCTTTGCACAATTTGGCCAATTCCTTTGCCCCGCCGGCGGCGGCGAATGATTGTGCCGCCGATGAGACTGTGCTCACTTTGACTCAATTTATGGCTAAAGTGGGCGCCGTTTAAAGGCTAATTCCCGAAGAGAATACGCTGGGGGGCAGTCGAGAGTCTCGGACCAAAAAATTCTTTTTAACTTTCCTTGGCGCATGGTCTGTTTTAGCTTAATTCATTTTGTAATTTTTCATAATTTCAGTTGGGCTCCGCTGCGGACATTGACCTTTTCCGCCTACTCGCCTACCTGGAGCAGTCGAAGTTGTGCCGAAAACTGCGCGACTTTCGTCTTCGGCACGCTCACGTTCAACCGCAACCGCTGCTCGTATCAAAGGAAAACGGCGCTGGAGGGTTAAAATCGCTGATCGATCGGGTTGGACGGAAGTCTCAAAATGCAACAACGAAAAAAAGATTCGGCAAATGTGGTCCGAATAAGGCTAAAATGGGTGAAGACTTTTCTCCATCCAACGACAGTAACACATCGCCTGCAGCGACGACGACGGCAAGCAGTTCAACGCCGCTCTACCAATTACGGGAATTCATCGAGGTGTTCAAAGACAGAGAGCGCTAAAGTAGATGAGCCCGAACTAAGATAGTAATGGCAAGACTAACTCTCGAGTTGAGATCGCTACGCATTCTCGAGAAGTTCGGGTTAAGTCCTTGCCAAAAAGTTTCCAAGCTTTTGAATCTTTTTTTGAGAGGATTATTTTTCGGAACCTTTAGGCTATAACTTCGCGAACGGAAGATGCTCGGATTGTCATTAGTTGTCGTCGACCATTGTCCGATTCCGTTCATAAAATTGGTGTGTATTTCTTTTTTAGAAATAATATCAAAATTTTTAAATGTTTGGAAAAAATGGAATCTGTCGACTTTTTGCAGTCGATGTTCGTCTCCGTTTTCTGCTATTGAACCCGGCCGCCCGCCTTGGCGAGCTGGTCACGCAGGCGCGTACGCTCATTTTGCTTGGGGGCACAATGCGTCCGACTGATCAGCTAATTGACGCCCTCCGGCGCGTCTGCGCAGTGCCCGACCAACGCATTGTGCAGTTCACGTGCGGCCACGTCATCGACGACAAGCAGCTGATTGCACTGCAAATCGGCACGTGATCATCTTCATTTCATAGATCAGTCCGATACAACCACTACAAAATGATCGGGGACCAATCTGATCACAATCCCTGCAGGCAATGGCCCAGACGGCAGTGCTCAGCCGCTGAATTTGAACTTTGCCGCCCGTTGTTCGCCCCCGGCGCTCACTGCAGTGGTCCAGTGTTTGCTGGCGCTGCTTCGGCTGGTGCCCAACGGGGCGGTGGCCTTCTTTCCCTCCTACGCCTTTCTGTCCTCTTTTGTGCAGCACTTGCGCACCTCCGGCCACTGGGAGCAGCTGCAGCGTGTCAAACGCGTCCATGTCGAGGCGAAGGCGGAGACCAACGACGGGCCGCAGCCGGTGAATTTCCATTTTATTTTGAACTTCACTCGCCCCTCTGACAGCCGCAACAACAAATTTGGCCTGCCTTTTGCGAGTCCGCCCGCTCAAGCCAGGGTGCCGTTCTTTTCGCGGTGGTCGGCGGAAAGCTTAGCGAGGGTTGGACGCCGAGGGGGGGGACTTTTTGTACAAATTTTGATTAGAAAAGAGTGATTAAAATTTGAAATTCTTTTTCAAATTAGCGATTTTTTGTTGCCTTTCTGAAGGCATAAACTTCTCTGACGAATTGGGCCGTTGCGTGCTGATGGTCGGGCTGCCTTACCCGAACAGAAACTCTGCCGAATTGAAAGAGCGAATTCGAGTGAGTTTTGATCAGCAGAGAATGCAAAAAGCGATCGAACATTTGCATTATTTAAAGAATTGATCCACTTTTGAATTTGATTCACTCACAGTATTTGGACGAGCACAGTGGGCCCGGTGCTGGCACGCGCTTCTACGAGCAGTTGTGCCTGCAGGCCATTAACCAGGCCATCGGACGTGCCATTCGCCACCGTGCCGACTACGCCGCCATTGTGCTGCTGGACGAGCGGTACGCGCGCGAGACAATTGCCGGCGGGCTTCCCGGATGGATTCGGCAGCGATTGACGCGTGCGGTCGCGTTGCCGGAGGCGCTGCAGCGTTTGGAGCGATTCTTCCGGACTCAAAGCGATGGGAAAGCGAAAGCGGTGGGGGAAATTGCGTCGTGAACGGAGAATAAAACATTCGCATTTTATTTTCCATTGACTTCATTTTTTAATTAAATTCATTTTCATTTTGTTTTAAATTCATTTTAATTTATTCCGCGACTCTTTTTAAATTATTTTCTGAGTGAATTTTGTCAAAATATATTTTTAGTACTGTTTTCGATCTCGAATTTGTTGAGACCGACGAACCTCGAGAATAAAATTGGAAAATATTTGAGAAATCAAAATCAATCGTCACCAAATGGGTTCATCAGATAGGGCAAACTTTTGTGATTGGGGAACCAACCGATCGAAGGAATTGGGCGATCGGCGGGAGGGAACGGGGTTTTGGGTGATCAACGGATGGTGTGGATGGCTGTGATTGATGTTGCTGCCGCGGGGCGGTAAATTGTCCGCTGTTTTTGAATTTTACAACAACACATCGCCGGGGGGGGGGAATGATTACCGGTTGGTTCAGCCTTCTCTTGCTGTTCGGCGATTTCGCCCGCGGGGTCGGAGTTAATTGAGCTATTCAATTAGTCTTGGCCCGATCGAATCAAACTCAAATGGCACCAAAATATCTCTGGCTTTGATCGGAGAATAAAAGGCGTTTTTGTACAAATTGTCCGGTGATGCGTTCGATCAGTCCGATTTCGCCGCACTGATCGGCCACTGCGATCGATCAATCATCCGCGCGTTCAATCGACGGACGGACGGACGGAAAAGTCTCGACGAGTTCCTTCTCTTACTCATCGTCAACAAAAACGGGAAAAAATTCACTCATTTTTTTCCGAAATGAATTAAAAGTTCCTCCCGTTTCATTTACTCGCATAATTGGAAAAGTTTTTTTGCTATCAAATCAAAACACATCGGCCAAAATGATTCATTCTTTTCCAACTTTTGGCACTGATCGGACCGAAATGTTGACAGATTATGGCTAAAACGATTCAAATTGATAGAAAGGCCAATCAATCATTTTGATCCTTTCAAAACCCTCAAAGCAATCGATGTGATCAAACAGAGTCTCGATCATCTTAAGTGCCAGATCTTAACTCCGATTCAGCCCAAAAGTGCCGTCAAAATATGTGGTGGCTCCGCAACATGAGGCCATCGCTGTTCGCGAGTGCCAATTTCTACTTCTTCTTCTTTTTCTTGTTTATTTGGCATTTTGACGATACTTTGGCCAAAGATTTTGAGCCGGTTGCGGACGACAAGGCCACCGTAAGTAAATGAATGCGCGGGGTTTGTCATTTTGATCTTGTCGATTTTGATTAGAACATTTATTCCCGATTATTTTAAATTGTCTGTCAGCTTACAATTAGAGAAAGCCAATTATCCATTTGGATCGATCACCAACGGCTTCAAAGGCTTTTGACCTTTTGTTTATTTTGCAAAATTTAAATGTTTAACATTTGTTCCTTTTAATCAAATAAAATGCAATTTAATTAAGGATTATTTGCTGAACTTTGGCTATGTGGAGCCGGGCAAATTGCAAGAGGCGGGAGGAACGGAGGACAAAGAAGAGTAATTAATCCAATTTAAAAATGCTAAAAACTTCTGAAATTTTTAGCATTTTGCAAAAAGCGATCAGAACCTTCCAATCATTCGCGCATTTGGTGCTATTTATTGCCCAAAAATGTGTACTATTAAATTCCCAACTTTTTCTTGGACAGCCGGAGACGGGCAAATTGGACATAAAGACGAAGAAGAAGATGGCACAGCCGAGGTGCGGCATGCAGGACGCGCAGATGATTTTGGGAGCCGGAGGTAATTGAAGTTGGGGGGAATGGACGAAAATTTGTTTTGTTTATTCTCAAAAATGTGTTTAATAATTTAAAATATATTTAATAGTCAATAATTTTAATTCCATTTTTTATTTTCAGGCGGTCCCAAATGGAACAAAAATTTGGTGACGTTCAAAGTCCACAACTTCTCCCCTCAATTGCCCCAATCGCGCATAAGGCAAACATTTTGGTTATTCATTTCTAAAATTATTTATATTTTAAATCAAATTCTCAGCGGAATTCTAATAAAAGATTAATTTATTCGAATCCCGAGAAATTACAGAGACGCCATCAAACGTGCTTATGACACTTGGGCTCAAGTGATTCCAGTCAGTTTCCAGGTGACTTTTATTTAATTAATACATTTAAGAATAAATAATTTAATTTTTATTTAATTACGGGTGAAACTAAACTCAACAAATTCAGGAGACTCAAGGCCAGGCCGACATCAATGTGCAGTTCGCCGCGCGAAGTCATGGCGACCCGTGGCCATTTGACGGACGAAGTAAATGAAGACGTTTCTGTTAGCCTTAAAATCTTTGGCAAAGTCTTTGAATTTTTTGAACAATTTAAGGCGGAGTTTTGGCACACGCCACAATGCCAACCGATGGGAAGCTGCACTTTGACGAGGACGAGCGATGGGCACTGGGACCCGAAGATGCGCGAAAGATTGCAAGGTTAGCAGCAACAAATCACTCATTTTGTTGCAAAAGGGTTCATGGCAAAATGCCGAATCGAAAAATTGCCAATTTTCGGGATTAAATCAATTTCTCGTCTCTCCTTCGATCAATTCTCGATGCATTGCCTTTTCTCAGCGGTTACACCGATCTGTTCCCGGTGGCGGTGCACGAGATCGGGCACACGCTGGGCCTGGAGCACTCCAAAGTGGAAAACGCGATTATGGCACCCTTCTACCAGGAGTCGGTGGACGAAAGTGGCAATTACATCCCGCAAACGTTGAAGCCGGACGACATCAAGCGCATCCAGGCCATCTACGGTCCGTGCAAAAAATGGAATTTCGATGAATAATCGAAATGTCAAAGGTTCGGGTCGCGGCGGAGGCGGTCGAACGCCGACGCCATCGGCGACGGGTGGTGGGCGAAAGCCGTCGGCGTCGGGAGGCGGACGCACCGGCGGCAGCAGTGGCGGCGGCCGCGCCGGAGGCAGTCGCGGCACCGGAAGCGCATTTGGTGACGACGACTGGGGCAGCAGCGCCGGCGGTTTCGGCGGAAGCGGTGGCCGGGGCGGGAGCACTTTCGGGAGCGGAAGCGGTGAGGATTAGAATTTGTCGAGAGTTGAGGGAGGTCGAGTCTAAGGCAATTTTCAAGGGTTTGTGCCCAAAAGTCCGGTCTGTGCCAACTCCCGATGCCGGGGGCATTTTTCATAATTCCTTAAACATAGGCGGAAGCCGTAGCCGCTTAGGCAACAGTGGCGGTGACGACTGGGGCGGACTTTTTGGCAGCAGCGGAAGCAGCAGGACGAAGTCGTGGCAGTCGCCGGACGGACGCACGCGCAGTCGCGTGACTGTCAGCGGCACGGATTGGCCCTCCTCCTCGCGCGGGCACAAAAGCGGTGGGGGAAGAGGACTGGACTTGGACAGCCTGTTCAGCAAGTGGATGGGCCGTCGCCGTTGATGAACACAAATCAATTAGAGGGGGGGGGGGACTGCACTTTTGGGGTTGGGATCAGAAGGCCATAGTCTAAAAAAGTCGAGTGCGATCGATCGAACTCGGACCCTGAAATCGCGTCCGTTTAATCCAACTAAAAAAAAAGTGCTGAGCATTCCAAATCCAAATGGAGAAACCAATGAATAAATGACTCTAACTGTAACATTGCGCCTATGACATTTACATTCAAACAGTCAACAAACCCCCGGGGGCTTTTTCAGATTTTTCTCGCGTAAATTAATTAAGGATTATTGTACGCCTTGCATTTTGCTAATGATGTTCAAGTTTTTGCCACTGAATCGTTGTTGATCACGATCCACAAAATTTTAGAAAGTGATCTGATCTGGTCAGGACTAAACAGATAAACAACCTGAACATCACTTTTTCTCCTTATGTGCGAGATATGGGACAAAATATTAAGGACACAACCGCATAAAACATTCAGAAAATTGTAGAGGGAAAATAAAAATGATCAATTTTGAAAATGATGGGAAGTGATGGAAAGGACAACCGGCAAAGCATTTGAGCATAATTAAGAATAGGGCAGAATGAGTGGCAATAAAACCCTAAGTGAGTCGAATCCGCAAAAAAGATCGGTGTTGATCACCACCATCAGAGCGCCCGACCGATTCGGTACATAATAATCGATTGACCCGAGGACTCTAATCAACGATCAAGTTTTCGGCTGTTCTCCAACAACAAGTTCTGCATCGTTCTGTTGATGTGCTGTTTCTGTTTCGTCCGCCCCTTTCAGTGCCCTTTCGCTGTCCTCCTCCGCCTCCGGCGTCTTCTGCTGCCGCCCATTTCGCCACCGCTTCCAAACGCGCCCCACCAGTGCGACAAAGGGACCCGCGTCAAAATCGGCCAAATCTTGCGGCAACGCACGTCCGCTCGTCTCGGGCGCGACCAGCGCGAACAGAATGGCCAACACGGACATGACAGTGACTGCCACCTTCTGTACGTTCTCGTCACCCTGTCAGTCAGTGATCATCACACAATTCGATTGAGGCAGCAAAATGACCAAATTAAAGAAATTCTTCTTACAATGCGATCCAAATACGGGGCGAACACAGAGCCAATCTCGCCCATAGTAGCCACAATTCCGTACATCTGTTAATAAAAAATAATATTTTAAAAATATTATTTTTAACATTTTGATTTATATTATTTGCCGGTAAACCCTTCGCCGAGGGACCAAACCCGGGACGTAGTCAGATCAGCCTGGCTACGTCCCTGGCAGCCCGTTCAGCAGGTCATTCTGAAGGATCACACTTTGTCTTTTTATTACAAAACTCCACCATATTGCGCACGGTTGTGGGCGACATTTCACTCAACAGCAATGGCGCCGATGCCCAGGAGATGCCGTTGAACACCTTGGCGGCCAGCGAAAGCAACAGATTCGATGTGCTTCCATCTGTAAATGGGCGGGGTGATTTATTTTTAAATAAAAAAACGAACGTGGGACCATAATGGTCAGGCCCAGTGACACCGCTTGGCCGAGCAGTGACACAATGGTGACAGTGCGCTAAAGTAAATTCCAAAGTTAATGAGGATTAATGGACGCACTCTGCCGCAACAGAACAACATCAACATGGCCAAAATGCCGGCCGGCACTTCCACCGCCGCGGAGAGGAAAAAGCCGACCATTTTCTGTTCGTGCAGCTTCACACTATACAGCGTGAGCACCCAGTAGACAAAGTTCATCACAATGCTAAAAGGGGTAAAGCGAAAATTTGACTGTCCGCGCTCTTCCAATTTTTTCCCATACATTTTTTAACAAAACCAACTCAAAAACAGGGGAAAAGTTAACTGACAAGATGTAGCAGTTCAGCACCAAATGCAGCAGCAGTGCCGGCGTTCGGCAAAGATCAAAAAAATTGCGCTTCGCCTTCAGCGGCGGCTGGTCATTGTGTAGTTGCTGCACCTCCAGTTGTTCCCCAATGTCGGCTTGGCACGAGTGCAAGTTTAGCGTGACGTTGTTAATGCGTGAAGCGCGACTTATGTACCTGTGGAATTTGACAAAAAGTAAATTAAATAAAATTAAAACAAAAAAAAAAATTCAATAAATGATCTTAGACATCATTAGGGCCAAGAACATACCCAGGGGGTGGGGGGAGGGCTACAGTAAGAAAACCCCAGTGTCCTGTCCACCTTTTCACTTCCTTCGTCTTTCTGTTGGCTATCAACCAGTGAAGAGATTCTTAATAAATAAAAAAGTTAAAATTTGAATCCCTTAGACTTTTTAAAATAAAAATATTAAGTGACCAGGAAAGAGCCAATAATATGCGATTGAGAAAAGGCCTGGCCCGGCAACGCACAGATACAAAAAGCGCCAATCAAAGATGAAAAGGTGCAGAACACCAACAGCCAAAATGCCGGACACCCAAATCAAAGAGTTGATCAGAACCTGAAATTATAGAAAAATTGATCAGAGTTTAAAATTCAAATAAAATTTGTGTGTAAAAATTATTGTCCGATAGGAACAACAGCAAATTTTGACCTGGACGGAGCGAAAGGAGCCGGCCACACTCTCCACAGTGAGCACAAATCCCACCACAACGATTGCCTTAAGGTGCACAAGAAAGTATTATTGTCCCCATAAACAAAAAAAATTGGTTGCTTCTATTTACAGACCAAATTCCTTCACAATGTTTTAAAATTTCAATTTTTTCCTGCGCTACCAAAATGAAATTTTGTGTAAAATTATACGGCTCCAAATGCGCCGGAGAGGAAGCGGAAGAGGAGGAACCATTCGTAGGAGGGGGCGAAGGCGCAGGCAACGCTCAGCACGACGATGGCCCACAACGACACGAGGAAGGTCAGCCGACGGCCGAAACGGTCGGCCAGGTAAGTGGCGAGAGCGGTGAACACAAAATTACCTGAGGAGAAAAGACAGAAATAAAGAAAGTATCACTCATTTGTCAGCTGAAATAGTAACGGATTTCCCAAATGTTCTCGGATTTGAATTTAATGGATCCAAACTGCCCCCAACATTGCACTTTCCAAAAAAAAAGAAAAATCCGATGATAACGAATTACGGACCGAGCATGAACGCCCCGTTGGCATGCTCTAGCATATGTTTGTCCTCACAGCCAATGCCAAAATCAGTGGCCAGCGTTCTGTAAAGATGTTGGTCGTCAATGACGGCATCGTTGTCGAGTGAAGCAGAATCCTTAATTTAAAAAATACAAAAAACAAAAAACAAATTTAGTTTTTTTTCTAAATCATACGCACATTTGTTGAGGACAAAGTGCAATTTGGGTGGGGGTCAGCGATCAGAGAAATTACTGTAGTTTTGTAGGAGAAAAGAAAGAAGTTCAACGAGGCCATCAGGTACACAAACATCTGGACAGGCAAAATAAATGATTCCAGTTGATTTTTGTCCTACCTGATACCTGCCGAACTTGCCAAACCGTTCAAGCACTTTGTCGGCGTCCAAATTATGCATATACTCCGCCGACGTCGCTATCATTTGATGCTTGGACGCCATTTAATGATTGAAAACTTTAAATATAATAATTATTAATTAATATAAAACACAAACAAATTTGGCGTTTAATGTTTGAACAAATTTTAATTTTCTTTGGCGTTCTGTCATAAAAAGGAACGGCATGAACTTGAACTTCACTTAAATTTGAATTAAAAGCTGAATGACATTGATTGCTCTATAGAGTTCGGGCCAGAAAGTAGAAAATCCTAACAGCTTAGGAGGCTTCTTAAGCCTAAGCTTTTTTTAAGCGAAAGCAGTCAGTCGTCTTTTTTCAAAAAAGTTATACATAGCTTAGGTATGTGTGAAAATCGCTATTTTCATGCCGTAATACATCACAAATTTTTCAAACAAACGGAATTTGAGTATACTAGTAATTAATCATTCATTAGGCAAATAAATGGTAAGTAAAAGTGGCTCGAATAGCAAAAGAGTACATAACAAAGGTTAAGTTCTTTTAACGCTAAAAGTTTAAATCAACAAAATGAATGTGAGGGGTTTCTCAAGAAGCCTCCCCTCCCTCCCTCTGCTGCTTCAGCTGAGACTCCGATTGATGGGGGGTAAGTGAGGATCAAATCGAATGGAAGTGAGAGCATCAGAGTGGTGGGTGGAGGAAAGTTTAATGAATGGATGAAAGAACACATTGATGGAAAAAAGTCTTCGTCTAAATGATCGGACTACGATTAACCGCTGTTCGTTCTCTTGTTGAGGTGGTCGCGTCTTTTGCCGATAAGAAACGAGTCGCTGATGAGTGAGGGATGGTGCATGCTGAATAAGCCTGTGATTATCATTTCGGACATTTACGGAGAATATGAAACTATTAGATCGAAAGCAATGAATGGAGGTGGTGGTGATAAAGTATTACAACTGCTAGAGCCCTTAATAGCAATGGCCGGACCGGATTTCAGGATTTTGGCTGCAATAATTGAGGGCGATGGGGTGAATAACCCGGGTTATTTTTCTTAATCATCTTTAACCTTGCAGTCGGCCAAAAAAAAATTTGGCTTTTTCAAGATTTCGTAAATTTGTTTCAAATTCTTACAAAAACAGTCGAAATTTTAAAATTCCGCTTTTTCTAAACTTGATGCATCCAAATTTCATGTGATCTTTGTTGTTTTTGTCATTCATATAAATTTTATGGTGTAGGAACTTGAAAATTAGAATTACGAGGAAACATTTATGCTGTACGTTCAATTAACATAAAGGTGACTCATGCACAGAGAAGTTCAATCGAAATATCATCAAAATGTAAGAAAAGTAGTTCAAAGAAAAACATCAATCGAGGATTAACAATAAAAGGGGGACCCGTTTTCGAACGATCAGAAACCCATTTTCTGCAAATAACAGTCCAAATCGGCAACATTGTGCTTCAAAAGACGGTCAATTCTCTTTAACTGCTGATCACCCCTCCTATCGGCAATGCAATTCAGCTCAACCACCGAGTAATTGGCTGTCTCCATCAAATGTTTGAGTGCCGAGACGTTTTGCACATCATTTGACCGTGCCGCGGCGACAAAAATAGTTCNCGGCAATGCAATTCAGCTCAACCACCGAGTAATTGGCTGTCTCCATCAAATGTTTGAGTGCCGAGACGTTTTGCACATCATTTGACCGTGCCGCGGCGACAAAAATAGTTCTGCACAAATCGGGCACCAACTGGACGCCTTCCGTCACAAGCGCATTGAATTTGACAATGAACATGGCAATGCAGACATACATTACGCAAAAAAACGACTCTTTATACACTAACCCAAAATTCGATATTTCATACACGCACTCCGGAGTCCGGACCCCTCAAAATATTTTCATTTTAACTCACATGTGGCGAGATGCACAAATATTGAACGTAACAAGAAATTTTTGGGAAAAAATTCATTCATACGAAAAATACAAGCCATTTGAACAAGAATAATTGATAAAAATACGAGCAATCGAACCCTAGCCGGCTTAATAGGTTTAGGAAACCCGACTTGTAACGGAGCGGGCTTTTTAAAGATTAAATATCAAATTTTTGCTTACAAATTAATGGATGAATTTTGGCTGTATGAAATGTCGCGTGTATCGGGGCAAATGAGGGGGTATCCCTTGTCGGAACGATTCACATTATCATTCCAAATTCGGGTCCGGGGTTTGGATTGAGCGAAATGAATGTCAGGATCTTATTCTACGCGCCCGAAGGTCTGCATTACCATGTTGTAGCTCGTAAATAAACCTAAACTATATAAGAACCGTCTTTTCCATTGTGCATTGTTTGAGTTTTTCCCTTTTCAACGCTTTCCCCATTGCATAATTTGAGTTTCAGAATTTGCAACGAATCTTCCGAATTAACGCTTCAATTAGTCAGCAAATGAATGGTAACGCAAACCAACAACCTTCACAGCGTTACCCGCGTCGTGATGGCTACTCATCGGCGCCAAGGTTTTCAATATTCGATTTATGTTTCTTTGTTAAAAGTTTCTGGTCTGTTTGTCACTCTGCAATTGATTGCTGTTTTGGAGTTCTAGATTATGGCATTATACCAACCAATTGGATGAAAAGTGGAAAGACTTGTCCGATTATAGTCAATTGATTTTAAAAATGTCCGGTCATTGCCCAGAGATATTTAAATTCTCATCAAAATGACGCTTTCCCCATTGCCAGCAGGCCCTTTCGCGCACAACCTGCACACGCCAACGCGTTGACGCGTTCGGACAACGTTCTCCAAACGCCAGTGTACGGGCAGACGAGTGGCGGCGTAATTCCTTACACAGCGGCAACGGCGCCCTTTCAGCAGGCGGTGGTGGGCGCTTACCCGCAGGGACAGCCGACGGCCATCTACCAGATGCAACACCCGTACTACACGTACTAGTTGTTTACCTTCTGATTTTCAAATGTTACCTGAAACAATTCTGAGTGCCATCTGAAGCAAAGCTATAGCCAGGATTTTTTTCGGAGGGGGGGCGGGCCCGATCCAAAAAGTCGTTTCTTAGGGGTGTATTTTTTGCTTAAAAAGTCGATCATTTGGTTGAGAAGAGTACTGTGTTTCAAACGCAGACGCCTAAAACTTAAAAAAACAAATTTTTTGTTTTGTTTTTCCAGCGTCGTTCACTACACCACACCCACTACTGCTTACATGGCCGCAACAACGGGAGTGCCACAGACGTTGGTCATGCCTCAGCAGCAACACCATCAACAGCAGGCCGTCCATCAACAGATGGTGGCGAACAATCGAACAATTTTCATAAAATTTTTGGGCTAAGGATACTTGAATTTATTTAAACATGAATTATTGGATAAAGTCGAATGATGAATTTAGCGTCGAACTCGTGACCAGTGCTATCAATTCAGGCAAACGTTGTGGTCACAACATCTACGACCGGTCAACAACAGATTCCGTCTACTGCTCATCAACAGCAGCAGCCAAGCGAGAAAAAAATTTTGGTATTCCGCGATCCGACCACCAAAAAAGTAATTATTATGAATCGGGCTATTTTAGTTTCATTTTGTCTAACTCTTCTACTACTGACCGACAATTTTAAGGAGTTAGATTTGCACAACGATTTGCCGACAAATGATGTCAAAAGAACAGAGGAGGCGGACAAAACTTCTTCGTCTAAGCATTCGTTTCTGAAGCAAGTCACTGAACTGTTTGAGCGCGGGCCCGTCGGAGGCAATTTGACGAAGGCCGTCGCTGGGAATGCGAACGATGACGGCAGCGGTGGTGGTGGTGTTGAAGCAGCACCGGCGGTCAATCTCCATCCAACGTCCGCAAAAGCGGGGGTGCTACAGACCTTGATCATGACTCAGCAACAACAGCAGGCCGTCCATCAACAAACGGTGCCAAAAATCGTCAATGCCGTCGTCGTTTTGCAGGTGGAAGAGCCGCCGGTGGTGATCAGTCCGCCGGCAGAAGACGAGGAGGAAAAGGCCGTTCCGGGCGACACGGAGACAATGGGCGGGGGAAGTGGCAAGGGGAGCCAAAACGTAAGAATCTGCACCGTTAAATTTAGAAATTCAAAAATGAGCTCGTACCCCTTGGGCGGTTTCAGAATGCTTATATATAAATTTTATTACGCTAATCGAATTTACTTATTTTGCATTTCCGTTCAGGATCTGAACGAGGAGGAGGAATCCGCCGCCGATCGGCTGAGCCCAACGCAGGACGGAAGCGAAGAGATGACGGAGGAGCGAATTCGGGAATTGGAGGAGCAAATGCAATTGTTGGAGAAAAGGCAAATGCCCGGACATTTTCGACAAATAATTTTTAATTTAAACCGAAATTTGGCGCTGATTTATTTATTTTTTGCGTTTAGCAATGAAAACAACGATCCGGAGCAGTTCGTTTACAGTCGGAACTTCCTTTACATTATACGAAAAGTGACATCGGTAAACATAATGTTTATAATTTATTTGTATGAGATACAATTGGGGCCCTTTTCAGGCACTCAAAACGGTGAATTGTCCAAAGACGGAGGACGAATTGGAGGAATTGGGGCTGAGCCGGCGCGGAATGCCAGCGGTTCAGTCATTTTCGGCTGGTGGAAAGGCTAAGGTGTGCCAATGCCAACAAACAGAACACATATTTATTGTTGTTCTTTTTTGATTTATTTTTCGAATTATAGACGAATTTCCTGCGTAGATTTGATCAAAATTATTTGCAGCGCTTCGATGGCGCCTCGTCTGACCAATTCAAAACGGCGTGGCAGCAACCGGGCGGCGGATTGAATCAGTTTGGCACGGGCAGCGACGGGCGCTTCACAACGAGCAGACCAGTGGGCAATTTAAGGGGTTAAATGTGTAAAATGGACACCATTCTTCTCAGCCATATTCCGGCAGACACAGTGACAACAAATTGAAGCCGAAAAAGGTGAGAAACGCGTCGAAATACTTACTACATTTAGTTGTTATTATGTCGTAATTAAATAGGTAATTGCATCTTGGGGTCCAATTGCGCGCCAATCGCTCGACCAACGGCCACTAAAATTGGAGCAGATCAGCGGCTCGCAGACGGCGGAGCTGTCTAAGAGGTCGTCAAATGCGTGGAAGCCGAAGCGTGAGGAGCGCTTCGACATAAACGCGCCGACGCGGGACGAGGACGAAATTAAATACAAAGTGATTTTTTGTTGGCACTTTCAATAATAATGGCTAATCAATTTTTTCAAATCAGAAATTGTGCAAAGAAGTGCGCGGTCTGCTCAACAAGGTCACACCGTCCACGTACAAAGATTTGTCGGAGGATTTCATCCAGTACAAAATCCACGAGGACCCCAAACTGTTGGAGGTGGGCGGGTGCTTTTATCCTCCCGCTAATTGATTGGCTACTTTAATTGCTTCTCAAGATGATCATTGATCTGATCTTTGACAAGGCGGTGGAGGAGCCGCACTTTTGCCCGCTCTATTCCGACTTGTGCAAGCGGCAAGTGGAGGAGGAGAAGCGCGCAATGGCCGACAAACAAACGCAGGAGAAGACATTTAGGCAATTCCTTTGACAACAATTACATAATTATGTTAATTAATGCTAATTGTTAGCTATTGGATTCGTGGGCATTTTTTTATATTAAATTTTCAGAAGTGAAATCGTCCAAAAGTGTCAGAAGACCTTTTTGGTCTCCAACCAATTCGATGAGAAAATTAGCGAGTTGAAGAAGAAAATGGACGAGCTTGACGAGGCGAACGAGAAGGCGCGGGCGCAAGTGGAGGAGGAAATTGAAACCAGACGGTCCAAGGAGAAGCGGCGATTGCTCGGCATTATTCGGTAGGTGGGGGGAGGGAGACGCCGGGGAGGGGGAGGGAGCAGTTCGTTTCAGTACCAGAGTTTTGATTGAAAAAATAACTGAAACGTGGGCACTGAAAGTTGCCCCGAGGAGGGGGGGGGGGCAATTTGACGAATTGGGACTCTTTGTCAATGGGGGCAATAGGGTGACAAATTGGGATACTTTGAACAATTTAGTGTTAAAGTTTGATCATTTGTCTGTTTATTAGAACTGCTTTAATCCGTTCGTTAAGTCATTTAAATCATTTTATTTAGCTTCATTTCCCAACTCTACCGGCATTATCTTCTCATTGATCGGGCATAACATTTAAAATTAAATATATTTACATTGATAAATAATGAATTTAAAGATTATCAATTGGTGCGCTGTTGAACTGATAAAACGGTACGAAATCACCAAGGACGAAGTGTACATCGAGTGAGAGTTTTTACCCAATTAATTCAGGGTAGAGAGTGGGGGAGGGGTCGGGATTTTAAGGTGAAACATCGAGAAAACCCCGGTAAAAATAACCGGGACTATTAACTAAAACAGGGGAATTTCCGTTCCAAAAGCCGGTTCTGCTCTACTTAATATTGAACTTTATGAGTTTAATAATGTTTATTTATATTTTATCATTTTTCTGATTTGTTCAGATACGCCGTGGAGTTGTTGGC
Organism: Globodera ellingtonae; assembly: GCA_001723225.1. Taxonomy (NCBI): domain Eukaryota; kingdom Metazoa; phylum Nematoda; class Chromadorea; order Rhabditida; family Heteroderidae; genus Globodera; species Globodera ellingtonae. The sequence continues at coordinate 96,742 of MEIZ01000031.1, read as the reverse complement.
GACGGTGGGCAAAGTGTACGAAAAGCGACAGGACATGCCGCGAGGTTCTTTTGCATCGGTGGCACAGGACCAAAAAGTGCAAGTAAATGGCGCCATTCCTTCCGATTTCAAATTCAGAATTTATTTCAATTTTTTGCTTTTTCAGGACAACTTCAGCTTCGACAAAATTTGTGGCCATCTCACGACGCTGAAAAAGGATATGTCCAACCGAATTCGCTTCGCCATTCAGGAATTTGAAGTGAGTGCCAAATGCAAAATCAACAAATTTTAAATTTGAAGGATTTGCGTCAAAACAAATGGATGCCTCGCGGGGGCGAAAAGGGCCCGAAAACCATTGAGGAAGTGCGCGAGGAGGTGGAGAAGGAGCAGCAGGAGAACGAAATGGAACGCATTGAGGTGGGCGGAAGAGGAGCTACCAATAGATTTAACGAATTTAATTAATAAAACTTTATTGTTCTTCAGCATGATAATAAGCAGAAAGAAAGGGAGAAAATACAGCTGATGTCGCGAAAAAAACCTCATCCCAGTTACGGTGGTCGCAGTTCAGTGGATCGCCGTACTGCGGGGGCAGCAAACGGTTCAAAAACAAAAATTATTTATTTTTACGTTTTTTTTAAAGCCGCTTCGGTGCACACCGCCATCAAAGTGGAAAGTCGGATCAGTGTAACGTCCAAGTTGAAAGATGTGGACAATGTCAGCGGACTCGGAGGTGCAGTCTTTTATTTTAATATGCTGTAACAGGGGTTGTTTCTTGTTGGAGATTTTTAGAATTTTTTTTTTTGACGTTTTTCGTTCTCACTATCAGGGAGTCGCATGAAATTTGATCACCACAACCGTGATCGGATGACTAAGAAGGAGGACAGCGCGGCGTCCACTTCAACAGGTGGCGCAGCGGGGAGTGGCGGCGGCACTTCCTCCTCAGGGACGTCGTGGCGCTCAAAAAGTCGATTGGGCACCGATACGTCAAAAGACAGCAGCAACCAAGGGGGCGGCGACTGATTATGTGGACGAAACGGTGTCAACTGATATTGTTTTTTTGTTGTTTTTTGATGCTGAATATATAAACACACAGATAGGCGATGTGAGTGTTATTTATTATTTTGTTGTTGTTGCTATTGTTATAATTATTTGTGGTTCCCCTTTCTCCATATTGGCCTATTATTCACTCGAAATCACAACAATAAAGACGAACTTGTCATTCGGAATGCCAAAATAGTTAAATTTGTCGCAGTAGCTGCCACAAGCCCTTGGGGCATAATTGGCGGAAGGCCTGAGGGGATCTTTCATGAGGCGTTTTATCGATCAGAACGATAGGGGGAGAGACTGCGGGAGGAGAAGAGACGGCATGAGAAACAAGAAGAAAAAGGAAATAGCGAACAAATGGGACTGGGTGATGCTTATTTGTTATTGCTCGTCGGGACCAGATCATGATCGATCTAATGAAGGAAGTATTGAGCATAATTTATCAGACGACAAAAACATCGATTTAATCGGCGGAACATGCATTATAGTCGATGATACACAATAAATAGGACATACATATCAAAACAAGCGCATAATGTCACGAGATTTGCTTAGAATTGGCACGCCGCCCTCAACCACCGGACCACCCAAGCCGATCGAACGCCGCTATTCATTTCTTCTGATCGGCTTGCTTTGTCTGCTTCTTCCCGTCCTTTCCCTTCTTGCCGGCTGCCTGAGACCCTCCGACCACGGAGCTGCAGCGCGACTTGGCAAAAGACCTGAATTTTAATTAAAAATAAGAAATTCAATTTATGCATTTTTGCTGACATTGTGTCAAAGATTTGGTTCAGCTCCGTCCGACTGTGCTCCACCAATGTCTTCTTCAATTCCGCGCTGAGAATCTTAAAAATCTTGGTGTGTTAAAGGAATTGTGGCACCCGATATGCATTTAAAGCGATATTCTGAGGCCATCCTAAATATACAAAATGCTTCTTCTCCTCACATTTTCCTTGGACGACGATGAAATGCGCTCGAGTTCGTCCTGCAACACTTTGATGGACTGAAGTTGCGCCTCAATTCGCTGTCGCAATTCGACCACCATGGCCAATTCGCCGTCCAGCTTTGCCTTGGTCGTTTCATAAAGATCACTCAGCTCGGCACACTTCTCACACGGCTTCAACTCAAGCTCCTGAAGTTAATTTTTAAATTTATTCTGAAATAAATGTAAAAAGACCTGAATTTTGAGCAGAAGCCGGTCGTTCTCGGCCCCTTTTTGAGCGATCAATTCCTCCAGCCTGGCAACGCGTCCTTTCAACGYCTCCTTCGCAGTGCGTTCGTTGTCCAAGCTCATCTTCAACTCCGCAATTTCGTCCGTCTTCAACGCACATTTTGTGGTGAGCGGTGTTTGTGGCGTTTGGACTTCCTGCTAATTTCATAAATCCAATAAAAGGCATACAAAAGTCCAACCTCCAAAGCATTGCCGGACAATTGCTGYTCCTGCTTTGACTCGTTCCGAGTAGACGTGTTCACTGTCGAGTTGAAGCTGACAGCCGCTTGGCTTTGATCATGCAAAATTGAACGCCAATTCTTTTCCGCGTCTAAATTCATAAACACGTGTATATTAGCGGCGTAACAGTTATGGAACTTAAGCTATTTCCGACCCAAATTGAATGGCATCGGACCTCTGAGGGTGTAATAATACCTTTCACTTCAGTGAGAATGATTTGTGCCTCCCCGACAGAATTGTCCATGTCCAACTTCATCGCCTCGATTTTGCCGACAATGTCCTCGCCCAACTCCTCAGCGGTCACTCCGAACGTTTTGAGAAGGTTTTGGAAGAATTCGGCAGTTCCGCGCAACTTGTCGAACATCCGAACACACGCCTCAACAAGATTTGAGGTCCGATTCGCCAGGTTGGCAGCCGCCATKGAGCCAACGGTCAAATTGTGTTCTGTTTCCGCCATTGAAAACTTAAAAAGAAAAAACATTAAACTAAAAAAATAGAAAAATTGTCGCCTCCATCTGAAGCGCAATTTCYTTAGARAKCCCAGCGAACGACGGCATCGACGACAGAGTGATGGAGTCCTGGACCGTCAAATGTTTCATGCAGGCTTCAAGGTCCTTGTCGCCCAGTGAGAGGTTGGAACGAAGCTGTTCATTCCCGCTACGAATCTCAGCCAGACGCTTATCAATCTGAAAAATGTAATATAATGTTTATTTTTTAATATTTCCAAGCCAAAGACTATCATAGTAGTTCAAACAAGGGCGTAGCCAGGGGGGGGGCTGAGGGGGCTGCAGCCCCCCCCGAAATGAAATTTGTGAAAAAAAAATCCATAGGGGGGACCCTATTGTTTTGCAAAATTGGTCATTTATTTGACCAATTTTCTTTACAAATCGCTTTTAAAATCGCCAAAATTTTTCCCGGCGGCGCCTATCGGCACCGCCGGGCTCTCTCCTATTCTAAAAATGTTTTAAAAAATTACTACATTTTTTAAATTTTTGGTGCAAATCTCTTAACAAATTGAGTCAAAAATTCAAAAATTTTTCTCGGCGGCGCCTATCGGCACCGCCTCCCCCCCCAGAAAAATTGCTTAAGAAAAATGCAATAAAACCCAAAAATGCACCCCTAAAAATCGATTTTTTCTTGACTCAGCCCCCCCTGAAAAAAAATCCTGGCTACGCCCTTGAGTTCAAAAAATCATTTAAGAGAAATTAAAAGAATTCTCAAAAAACGCGCATTCCCTTAAAAACAAACGGACCACTTTCTTATAGACCGAGGCAAACGCGGCGAACTTCTCGGAGTTATTGGAGTTGATGCCTTGCGCTGTCAGAAAGGCGAAAATGTCGTTTTGGATTATCGTCGAGTTGTGCTGGTTTCTGTCCAACGTCTCCAGAATCATCAGCAAATTCGTTGCGAACAGATCAGCATCATTGACATCGAATTCGCACATCGACTCGCCCACCACCTCATCATTTTCCGGCACTCCCACGTTCTGAGCAGGACCCGCCGACAGAACGTCAGCAAAAATTTGAGCCTGGAAAATATTTTAAAAAACCCCAACATGCACAGCAACTGAAAAAATCAAACTTTTGGTGTTGCCAATTGGCTGCCAAACTCCTCTTGGTGCATACGCCACACTCTGGACTTCTCATCTTGGATCATTTCGCGCAACTAAATTAAATCAAACAGTAAAAACATCAATGAAAGCATAATTTAATTTAAAAAATGCAATAAATCAATCTCAAGTTACCTTTCCGTTCTCTTCCTCCATTTCCATGGCCTGGTCTCGTAACTGTTCGATTTGCTTGTCTCTCTTGTCAATCTGTTCGATGGTGGCCTTCTCGAACTTGTCGTACTTCTTAGACATCTCAACGAAGTCATTACGCCAGCGCTCGCACTGCTCCTTCGCCAAAAGCAATTCCTTGTCCAATTTGACCATCTAAAAAGTTGAGAATTTTTTAGAATTTTTGAGATTATTTTCCCAAAAAGCTCAAAATCTCGTGCGTTCGAGGCACAAACCTCCGCTGTGCAGTCTTTGCCCAACGCGTTCCTGAGTCTGGGCTGTGAACTGGCGAGCTCAGCGTTTTCGCTTTCCAAAACGCGCACTTGGCGTTTCAGACGCTCAATTTGATTCTCCTTCTCAGCCAACGCAAAAGTCGAGTGACCTAAAAGAACAGMTTAACATAGCAATACCAARGAATGTCACCGGTGGTGTCGAACAAACTTAACGCAGCTTCTGTATTTGTGGAAGATTCCATTTTTAATATTGTTTAGCTGTCTTACAAATTAGAATATACAAATTAGAATAATGAACAGTGATGACGACTCGATTTAAAAAAATCAATTTTATAAGAAGGCATTAACCAACGGATTTGGTTAATTATAAAAAAAATGTGAAATAATGAGAAAGAAATTGCAATAGGGTTCATCTTAAAGCCACTCGAAAGATGCATTAATAACTTTCGGTTTCAGTGACCTTTTTTGAATTTAGTTTTTACGCAATTTGTTGTTCTGATTTTGCCTCCCCAGCAAAAATGGTACGTTTTGCCTCAGATCATTTTGCCGGTGGCACGACTTTTCGTCAACGACTTTTCGTCATTGGACTATTCGACAACGACATGTCGTCAATAAGAAAGAATTAAATAAAAACAACAAATTTTAATTAAATTTAAGCCAACGCCAAATTTTCGGATTAGTAAAGGTTACTTGTCTCGCAAAAAAAAGATTTAAGAGGGTTTTACGCAATTCTGAGTCGAGGTTATTGAGGTTGCTGATCACGAATACGACAACAGATTCATCATGTGACATCATCTGATTATGATTTCAACATCTATGATTTTTTGGAAAATTTTAAAAATGCAGCAAAGGCCTCAAAATTATTCAAAAACATAAAATTACAATGAAAAGGCAAGTAATGATCGAATCGTGCTTTTCGGATGATTTTGAGCGTGTTTTTGAAGGCTAAAATTGATTTCTGAAAAATTTTTGAAATTTCGAAAACCCTTCGAATTTGGGTCCAGGGTTCGAAATTGGTCGAAATGGAGGTCAGAACCGGCTTCTTCGCCCCGAATAACCCTAGTCTTGAAAATTTGGTGTTGGTTTAAATTTAATTAAAATTTGTTGTTTAAGAAATTTGGCGATCTGTCACTAAAATTTAAAATTTGGGGGTAAAATCCACCAAAATTTCTGCTGTTTGTTGCTTACAAATTAGTAACACCATCATTAGGTGTGTATTTTTAAGCCAGGAAATCATGCCTGGACCCGGACCCTGGACCTTGATTTTAGGCAGGTACCTGGACCTGATTTCCTGGACCAAAGTCCAGGAAAAATCCAGGGTCGCTGAGGCTCCACTAGACCTGGACTCTGGGTACTGGAAAAATCCAGGCCTGTACCAAGGTCCAGGTCGGTCTCTAATTCGAAAACCAATAAAGCTGAATATTTAATTTCTTTATCCATTATCGTTTTGCCCCTGTAGTGGGTATTTGGCATCTGCCTAGGCTAATTATTGCCAGCGGCTTTAAGGGAAAAGAGGATTTGGTCGATTTTTCAGGCTTAGCTTTTGCTTATAGCTTCTAGTATTTGTACAACGGTTTTTTTTGCCACCTGTTTGGAATCTGAGTTTTCAGCGTTTACCCTTATTATTGTGATAATTTCGCGCAACGCTTACTGTGATTTTCACTGCGGAACTGACAACAACAATGGGGAAGGAAGTGACTCCGATGAATTTAAACAAGGTTGGTTTGTGTTCGTATCGCGTACCACCCTCATAGTTAGTTTATACCTTCAACAATAAATAGGTCTCCCGTCACCGTCGTGCCGGCATTCTTTTCCCGGTGTCGCGCGTCCATCGGAAGCTTCGTTCTATGCGAGCCGGTCACGGCCGTGTCGCTGCGACGGCGTCCGTCTACGCTACGGCTGTGGTGGAGTACATCACAGCGGAGGTGATACAACTCGCCGGATGTGTCGCAAAGGATAACAAACGGAAGCGCGTCACTCCACGTCACATTTATCTGGCAATGCATGGAGACGAAGAGGTTCTTTTTTGTTCCATTCTTGTTCTTTGAAAAGAAAGTTCAAACAGATAATAATTTGGTGCTTAAAATCTCTAATAGGTAGTCCGGTGGGGTTAATTCGTTAGGAAAATGATGAGGGGAGTGGGAGACGGAATGTTATATAAATTTGCTCTGAACACTATTTATGGCTTCTCAACCTCACGAAGCAAATAAGGGTTCTGCTAAAAGCTTTAAAGAAACACTGTTTAGCTTGACGAGCTGGTAAAGAACGCCACCATTGCGGGTGGAGGTACGTTGCCTCGGATTCACCGTTCACTGCTGCCCAAAGAATCGGAAGGCGACGGTCGGCAGGCGATTCGAACTCAGAAAAAGAAGACAGTTAAAGAAAGGGTGGAGGTGGAGGCGGAAGATGGGCTGGTGTCGGACGAAGCGACCAATGTGAAGAAGGACAAAGACAAAGTGACGAAGCTGAAGAAGGACAAAGTGACAAAGGTGAATTTGAAGGTGGAGTAGATGACGAAACATTTGAATTGAATGCTTGCTTTAACAATTTGTTTGATGCCATGAATTGGGTGACCCACATTATTGTCAAACCTTGATCATTTCTGTAAAAATATGACTTTTTTGTTGGTCTTTTCTAGCATACGCTTTTTTGGGTGCGGGTTCCTATGTCGCTGTTCCGTATCTGTATAATGTGAGGATGTAAATGTCTTGGTCAGCATAAGGTTCTCCTATTTGTGAGCACCAAATAGTTTTTAAAAAAGCTGTTAAAAACTGGAATTGCGGTCCCAACGAAAAAAAAGTTTCAAATGTTTAAAATTTAAATAGAATTTTTCTAAGGTGAAAAATTCGTAGAACACGACAATTCCGAAACTTATTGAGGTCGTCTGCGCCCATCCCTGTTCCCCACTATTGCCTGGTCTTTGTTGTTTTGTTTAAAAATATTTTATTCACATTGGCAATTTCTCAAGTCATAGAATTTCTTTTTTATATGGTGTAAGAAATTGCAAATTACGAGGAAATATTTATGCTGTACGTTCAATTAACATAAAGGTGACTCATGCACAGAGAAGTTCAATCGAAATATCATCAAAATGTAAGAAAAGTAGTTTAAAGAAAAACATAATCGAGGATTAACAATAAAAGGGGGACCCGTTTTCGAACGATCAGAAACCCATTTTCTGCAAATAACAGTCCAAATCGGCAACATTGTGCTTCAAAAGACGCTCGTTCAGCTTGATGGACTCGACGACTTGGCGAATTGGACGGTCCAACGTCTTCAGCGAATGCTCATCTAACTTCTTCGAAAGAAATTCCTTAAATGTTTTGTTTTTGACGCTGTTCCAACTCCATCCCATAGTTTTTTGATAGCACAAAAATCCACCTCAAATTCGTCAGCCATCGCACTCGAGCAAAAGCCACTTGCCACAGACTTCAAACAGTCCTGGAATAGCATCGTGCTGACCCCGCCGTACTTTTGCAGCAAAAGGTCGACGTTTTGCTTGAAAAAGTTCCACACAAACTGTTGACTGCTCGCCTTCGGTGCCGATGCTGCGGACGCGAACAGAAGGTCCAGATCCTGGTCACGGATCTTGCCATCAAAGACGCCATAGTGAAAATTCTTCTCCAGAAGCTCCGTGTCCGTGCATTGGCCAAGTGCTTCAAAATGTAATTAAGTGTTACGACTAACCAAATCAAAAACATTATGGGTAGGAGAAAACGTAACTTTTAAACAAACAAAAAATGGCATTTAAATTTGGTCGTCAATTCTCTTTAACTGCAGATCACCACACCTACCGGCAATGCAATTCAGCTCAACCACCGAGTAATTGGCTGTCTCCATCAAATGTTTGAGTGCCGAGACGTTTTGCACATCATTTGACCGTGCCGCGGCGACAAAAATAGTTCTGCTCAAATCGGGTACCAACTGGACGCCCTCCGTCACAAGCGCATTGAATTTGGACAGTGCCGTCTCAACGGTCGGCTTGTGTTTGGAGCGGGACAAACGACCAAGTAACATGGCGCGGAGACGACTTGCGTGCATATCTGAAAGGTAAAAATCAAATAAAAAATATTTTAAATCAAAACACCGTGTCCCCAACCCCCGAAAAACCTTCGCCCTCCCGCGGCTCCCATCCCAATTTGGCAGCGACCGGCTCAATCACTGCGCAAACAAAGCGATTGAAACGGTCCTCCAGCGCATTTCCGTCCTCCGAATGACCCAACACGTAGCCAATGTCGCCAAGGGCCGAGGAGATAGCAGCCCACACAAAAAAGTCGTCCTCTTCCCGACACACATTGAGAAACTCGAGGAAATGGGAGGCTGGCACTCGCGTAGATCGGACAAGCTAAAAAGTAGAAATTCAAATGCAACATTTAAGCATCAAAAACCAATAAATGTTTATTGTCGAGAACTTACGGCATAAAGATCATCCGCGAGTTGGAATCGGTCCAACACGCCGAGCTCTTGCTTCTTCACTGCTTCCAACAATAAATTCATCATATTGTGAGCGTATTGGACACGGAAGAACGAAGCGAAATTGGAGTTGACCTAAACTTTGTTAAGAAAAAAAGAGCACATATTTTACGCTCGCGATTTTCTTGCAAAATTTTGATGAAATTTTCACCTTGACCCACTCGTTCGGCTTGACGTCCTCCAGGATGAATGTGCCTTCCGTTTTCAGCAATAAATGTTTGACCTTCGGTTGGGTCGGGTCCGCTGCGGTGGTGACCCCAAACGGCACTTGCCATGTCGGATTTGTCTCGTCTCGGCCCCCGTCATCCAGAAAACGGCTCTGCAAGCCTCAACACCCGACGATGTCCGTCCAAATTGCTGTCCTCCACAACGACAAGGGGAAAGCCAATCTGCTGAGTCCAGGAAGACATCAAAGCTCCAACGTCCTAAAAAAATGCTCATACATACGTAATTATAGTTGGAGATAAAGCAAATAAAGTTTAAACCAAACTAAAAATTCCCACAATGTCAGATGCTTCGGACAGACTTTGCCACAGGTCTTCAGTGTCCGCATTTCCGTATTGGTGCCTTTTCAGGTAAATGCGAAGAGCCTTTTGGAAGGTCAACTCGCCCAAATGGTTGAACAGCATGCGAACGATCGAGTTAGACTTTGCGTAGGAAATTGAATCGTAAATTTCGTCCAACTCATTCGGATTTTCAATGGGAACCTGAAAAGCCCATGTATAAAAAAGAAATAAACCAAAGGGCTTCCAAATTCAAAATATTACCTCTATTGGGTGGGAACTGCGCATGGCGTCCAAAGACATAGCTGAGGACACTTCGTAGCAAGCAAAAGCGGACCAAATTTTGAATTCCGGATAATTGTGGTCAACGAACACATACTCCATAAAGGAGGCAAACCCCTCTTTAAGCCACAAGTCTGTCCACCATTTCTGTGAGATCATAAAAAAATTATGGCACCCAAGAGCCTTGCTCTGATAATTTCTATAATGGAATCAACGAACCATTGTGACGAGGTCGCCGAACCACAAATGCCCAACTTCGTGTGCCACAATTGTCGTTACTCTCTGTTTGTGTGACCAAGGGCTTTTTGTCGGGTCATAAAGTAACGCATGCTCGCGAAAAGTGAGCAGACCCCAATTTTCCATGCCACCTGCAAAGGAAGAGAATTTCTTTTCGAATTCGCAGCTCAGCGTCTCACCCATCGCAAAGTCCGGCAGAGCGATCAGATCGCATTTCGGCAGCGGCATTCGAAAGTCGAACCATTCGGAAAAGAAGTCGATCGCTTTGACCGCAACTTCCAGTGCATATACGCCTTGCGCCTTCTTTCCGGGAACGCTGAAGACGCGCACAGCACAGCCCGTCTGGGTCTTGGCCTTGGAATGGAGAAAAAAATGCCTTGCCGATCAAATTAATAACCTGTTCCTGTATACAGCCCATGGGCGTAACCGGGAGGGGGGGGGGGGGGATCCCCACCCCATCCAATATGAAATTTGAGAAAAAACCCATAGGGTGGATCCTAAATATTTCAAAAAAAGTCTTTCTAGCTGAGGGGTCTATTCCGAATTTGACCGTCTTCCGACCGGAAAAGCCCGACAACAACCTCAATGTGTTCGAAGTCGCAGACAGCAAATGCCACGAGATATGTGGACATCATCGGAGTTCTGGCAAATTTAATGCGCTTTTTGGTGCCTGATTCTATGTCCGTCTCCTCCATAACGTCCATATTAGAAAGAACGGTCAACCCTTGATCCACTTCGAATTGGACGTCAAATTGGGCCTTGTAGGTGGGCTCATCCCAGCAGGGAAAAGCACAGCGTGCGTAAGTGCTCTAAAAATTAAAGGATTTTATACATGCATTTTGAAATTTCATGGATTTAGATTGACTTGATACCGGCTTTTAGTGCTAAAACCAAAAATCTATGATCGACCAGTTGGGTCAAAGAAGAAAAAGTTTGAAATTTCACCTCAAACTGAGTACAGGCCAACGTCTTCTCTTTGCCTTCACTGTCCTTGTAAGTTGACCTGCAAAACCATGGTTATGATAAATGTTCAAATTGTTCGGCGCACTTATAAAATCCCTGCATGTTCCCGGCCAATTCGCCATTGTACGCGAATTCCAACTCGGCCTTTTGTGGTTTGACCTCCTTCGGTAGCTGAACAGTAAGCAGCGCCCATTTCTTATCGAACTCGCGCTTCAGATCGGTTAAGACTAATTGCAAGGTAATTTAATTAGGTCAATTTCAATCAAATCCAGAAACTCACCAGTCCCATCCTCCAACTTCAGAGAAGCCTTTTCAACATCCAATTTGTTTGAGTGGAGCTTCAAACAACTTGTTGGCTTCGTAATCTAAAATTAAAAAACTTCTAAAATTAGAAGGTAAAAAAATTACGCACTTCAAGGTAAATCTTTTCTCTTCCTTTGAATTTGCATGTCTCAAGACTGAGGTTCAAGAAGATTTGATACAGCGATGGCTTTGCCAACTCCGGCAATTTGCTGAACTTGTCAGAGTTGCCTGCCATCGAAGAAAAACACTTTCTTATTATAGCCAAAATTTTGGAAATCTATTCAACTAAAAAACAATGTAATTTACTTTCCGAATGATGACCATCTAACCTGCTTTAGCAGGTTTTTCCTGCTTTTTGGTTTTTACTACTAGGGTTGCGCGGGACCGGGACGGGATTTCCCCCGCTTTTTCCCAAACGTCCCGAAAACATCGTTAAAAATGGTTGGCGTTATGATTTGCGCAAATGAATTAATTCGTTTTTTCTTTCTTTTTTGCCGTCCATGGAATAATTTATTTAAGACTAAAAAAACGAGTTGAACCTTCTTCCGTTTCGACAACTGCGGTAAAAAACGACATTTCACCAAACAAACACACCCCCCATTAAGCTCAGATTGGCTTAGGCAAAGCCTAATAAGGAAAGGCGGCCCTTTTTGGACAATTTTGAGGCCTAATTCATTTTTGAAAAAATGTTGAATCACCGGCCCAAATGGTAAGAGGACATTTCCCCGAGTAAGCCAAAAGCAAACATTTCTCGTTACCCAAAATAGAAGCTAAAACACCAAAATACAAAAGATATACGGTCTGTATTTATAATAAACAATCAATAAGTTGCAATACATAATGCCATCGTCACTAAAGAAGTGCGTTTGAAATAGGTCCTCTAACAACAATAAATTATCAAATACGGATGCCTAACAAAAAAGATCACGCGCAAAATTCCTGACACTTAGTCGATGAGGTGGCCACTACCGCACTTCACGCTGCTCAAGCATCAATCGGCTCATCCGGGAAGCGATCGCCGCTGCTACCGCAGCGCCACGTCCGCTGCCGTCCTCGCTGAGCACAAGGATGAACTAAAATCAATTGTTGAAATAGTCAATCTCAATGATTTTCAAACACAACTACACGCCTTGTACTGTGGATCCACCAGCTTATTAATTTTGGCGTCTAACAGGTGCTTGAATGTTGGATGGAAGCGGTAAACGGAGCCATCAACGCCAACGGTAACATTCGGACGCTGCATGCGATTCAGCAGGGCGGCAATACCACATGCGCAAAAATGAGCAGCGCGCGCGCTGACCAACGAGCAGACGTAGGCGATGTTGGCACAGTCGGACGGCGACGTCGAAATGCCTGTTTTTTTTGTAAAAAATATCAAACCAAAAACTTAAAAGCATTGCAGACCTATTTCCTGTAACTTCTCTTCAATTCTGCCGAACGGTTCGTTGTCTTCATTCACCGTTTGTCTAAAAAGAAATATATATAAAACAAAAAAAATGTTGAAAAATGATACCCCACAATGTCTGACACCAATTTGGTTGGAAAACAGCCCGGTTCCGAAATTCGTTCCATGTCGCCGCCCAACAACAATCCACGGAGGGTCAAATTCTCGAGCACCAAACGCACCAGCTCACCCTGAAAATTTATTCAAAAATTAAGAAAAAAACTTAGGCCCGTTCAAATGAAGAAATCACAACAAAAAGTTTTTAAATTGACACGGAATGTAAGTTACCTAGTTGATTCAACCAGCCCACAAAAAACTGACCAAGTACATGCCGGAGATTGTCTTTTCGAAGCGTTGTCGGCCCGGGTTGATACTGTGTTCGTCCAATTGCCGATCGTACACGGTGAGATAGTCGTCCAGTGCGCCGTCATCACCAAAGCCGCCCCACTCCGTGTTTATGCACATCTCCGGCGGTAGACCATCTATGGCAAAAAATTGAGAAATGGTGTAAAAAATTATAAAAATTAAATACTAGCTAGCAGCTACCTTCCACCGGGCTCACTCCATGCAGTTTGGGCACATTCTCCATCTTCTCCATGTAAGCCGCGTTGGAGCCTGAATAGGTTTCTTTTCGAAAAAATTTTACTTTCTGTCCGAATCTCAAAAGTTAATTTTATAAAACGGTGGTCCGACTACCATCATACTGGTGCATCCCAGCTCAAATGTCAAAAAAGCACTGACCGGTGCCAACAATGACGCCAATGTAGCAGTACTTCTCGAAAAAAGAGCATGCCAGCATTGTGCCCGTGGTGTCATTGAGCACCGCTACCACGTCAATGTCCACGCCGCGGCGAAGGCATGCCTCGCGCAGCAGCTGCACTACGTCCTCGCCCACAACGCCGGAGGCCTGGACAATCAGAAATAAATGCAATTAAAATAAATAAATATGGCCGAATGCGATCGCAAATTTTGGCCGAATTAATTAACCAAACCCAAAAAGGTGGAAACCCTAAAAAGATCGTGTTGACCCAAGGTTCCAAATGTGGGTAAATCACAATCCTGAATATATAGCATACATTGAATCCTTTCGTCCAACTGGCGAGCGTCGCACTGGTCAGTCCGTGTTGTTCACATGGAAAGGAAAAGGTGAAGCCGAGCGGAAGCTTCGGCCGGCCGAGCAATTCGTGTTCCTGCATGAACTTGGCCAAGCAGGCGGCGATGTGGTCGAACAACTGGAAAACGTTATCAGCGTTTTAAGTAAAAAAGATGTGCATCACCGTCGTGCCAGTGCCCTTCTGAATGTGGTCCGGCACACGAAAGATTTTGCTGCGCATTGTGGACCGGCCCTCGCCCTCCAGTGTGATTAGCAACACACGAAAATTGGTGCCGCCCAAGTCGAGCGCCAGGAACTCGCCGCGCTCCTCGCCCACCGCAACCGCACGAATATATGTGGGCAACATTTTCACCGCCGCATTTGATGCTGAATTTGAAGAGTAAAAAATGTCGCCAATCCCAAGTTTTGCACTATCCTTTTAAGTAATTAAAACAAAATTTTGATATAAATTATATGTTTAAAACCTGTTGCTGGGTTCAGCCCACGCTGAAATGCCTGCTCCATTCGGAACATGACATCGCGAAGTTGGACGTCAGCAAGTTCCAAGCACTTGCAAACCTCCTTGACCTGAATGTAAGCAAATTGTATCGCTATTTAAAAAGGAACACCAAATTTAAAAAAAGTTGAAAAAAGACAAGAATACTACCTCCTGACGGTTTGGCTCATTTTATACATCACCGGCAACGATAATGAAACCCACAAAACTTGGTACTGAATGCACCTCATGGAAGGTACTCAATCGTCGGCACAAAAATAGTAGAATTTCCAAAATGTAGTACGTGTTAAAAATTATGCCTTCTGGTTGTCTGGCCAAAGTACCGCACGCTCGACTACTGCGGCCAGTGGTTGGGGCGAGACCGGTTTTGTTTCCAGAGGCCAAAAACCGTCAAGGGGTGACTTTTACCAAACAGTTAACAAACAATTTGTTCATTCTAATTTGAATACAGTATACAAATTGTATTTTTGAACAAAACCAGAAAAACAAATCCATTGAAAGAAACCTCATTAGAATGGAGCAATGCGAGTGTGGAGCGTTCATATAGCATTCTTGCCATTTTTGGATCTGGAATGCCTGATTTTCACTTATTTCACTAAAAACTGGCTATGTCGTAGGTCGATGTTATTGGTACTAAATGCGGGTCTTTAATGTTTCAGAATTTTGGGTGTCAACCCATCTGACCATCCTACACCCATTCATAACCAATCTAGACAGGGCATGGCTTTAAGAATTTCTGAATCGGTTAAGGTTGAAGCAGAACGCTAAACAAAGAGAAAGAGGGAAAGAAAAAAAAAATGTTTTTCTCTGACACTGAAAGCAGAGTCCACATATTCTGACTTTTATACATTATCATCCATTCATTCTGTACATTTGTTCTCACACACTAAATACCTAAAACAATATCCTCCTCATCCAAAAAATAATCCCTCTCGCAACAGTCAAAAAATTTCGTAATTGTTATGTATGTGTAATTCGTAACTTCCGGACTGCTTATGGTGCGGTCAAATAAAAATCGTCGGATGACGACAAACATCAACATCCCTTCCTGATATTGGTGCTCAATAACACCTTAAAACAAGCCAATCACACACTTTTTTGTTTGTATGCCATGCATATGAATTGCTTCGGACCGTTCGATTCTATTTTAAGGCAATATATTGCGGTGTGTGTGCTTTAGTTCCTGTTTTTTTTTGACCAAATCAAGTGCACTAAATTGTAGAAAATGAAATTAATGAATGATAGGCACTTATGCGGTTGTTATAATTGTTTTGTTAAGCCTAGTATTCTTAGTAAATTTTGCGAGTTATTGTGTTCCCTATCTTCGCTGAAATGGAAGAGAACAAACAAGAAGAGCCGCTGGAAATCACTTCCGCTGGAGCCATGGCGGACAGTGAGGCCAAAGCATCGTTGAAGAAAAAAAAGAAGGTTTATTTTTTACTTTTTGTGGTCTCGTCAATCTTGGCATATGTCGTCCTGTAAAATTAATCATTTTTCACTTTGCCTGCCGTTTTGAGCCTGAATCTGAGATCGTTCCTAGTAGCCATTATCAATCGATGTTCTTCAGAAGGCAATTGCCGAACCGTCGAAGGACTTTCGTATCAAAGAGGAGGGTCTTTGTTCAATGTTCCTCATCAAGGTCGAGGAGGGGAGGAAGGCCTACCGCTACGACATCGAAGTGACAAATCTGGTCAAACTGAAGAGTCTCACCCGTGGTTCGGACGAGTACGATTTTTTGATCACATTATCCAGAGAATTCTAAAATTATCTTTTTCTTAATACTATATTTCAAGCGGCCTGCGTGCGTTCAACCGCAAAATCTGTTACGAACTTCTGATCATCGCCTACGAGAAGACGGGCCAGTTTGGGATGAAGCCAGACCATCAGGGCAACGTGGGTGAGATTGTTTACGACAGCAAGGCCACCTTGTACTCGTCGATGCCGTTCTGTCTGGCGGATCCGAAGATTGAAGTTGCGCACGACGAAATCGTCGACGACTATGTCAAGTCGCACACTTTGAATGACGGCTTTCTGATTACTATTATGCCCAATCAGCAAAAGCCCGTGCTGGACATTTCGGACTACTGCCAATATTACTCGGTTTCCTATTTTTATATTGCGGTTTTAACGAGTTTTTGAGTAAAAAGCTGTATTTGACTATAGAAGGGTAAACTTCCATCAAAATGCATTTTCAGAAGAAATCGTTGTTCGATGAAGACCGCACTGTGCGCACTTTTTTGGAGATGTGCATATCCCAATTTTCGATTAACAGGTTAGTGATTTGTTCCATTGTTATTGGGGATTAATCTATTCCTCAGTTTTGTTGTTATGTGGATGGTTTCTTTCTATTTTAGAGACATTTACACGCCGATTGGTGCTGGCAAACTTTACGAGGTGACTCCGGAAGAGCAGGTTGCTGTTGGCAACGGCGTCGTACTTCGCTCCGGTGTTGCGAAGGGTGTGCTTTTTTGTTTCTTTTGTTCGTTCACGGATTCTGTCCTCGAATTTTGGCTGCTCTCAGACAATTGGGGGTTGATTTTTGTGTGTTTAGGTGTCCGTATCGTGCGCAACTATGGAAATTTGGCGCCTGCGCTCGTTCTGGACAGTCAGTTTTTTGTTTAATATGTTKCTTTTAAATTTATTTGYCATTTTTGTGGTTTATGAAAATGCTCTGATTGTTCCTTTTTCAGTCAAAGTTTCACCATTCTACGAGCCCAATGGATTGGTGCCCACCATTTTCGCCATCATGAACAATCGCATGCCGCAGATGGGAGATTGGACTCACATTCGCAAAGCGCTCGCCGACGTGCGTGTGAATGTGATGTACGCTAAGCATCGTTCCTTTGGAATCGGACGTTTCACTGACCAGCCAATGTCGAAACTGATGTAAAAATAATTTCTTATTTCTTTTTATTCTGGGGTTGGACTGGTCGATACGGAGACCCGGCTTGGCCTGAARCTTTAGACCCAAGACCACTATAGTTAGAACAATGACTTGGGGAAATCATTTTAAACGTGAAAATCTTTGTACTTTCAGGGTCAAGTGGCAGGGCAAGCGTGTGTCGATGCCCGAGTATTTCGCCATGCGTTACGGCATTACCATTGATTTCCCCGACTTTCCCGCTGTCATTCCGAACACTCCGGTGCCGAGAGGCCGTCCGGTGGAAACGTTTCCCATTGAACAGCTGATCATCATGGAGGACCAGCGTGTGCCGTTGGAGAAAACGGATTCTGGCTTGTCGAGAAAACTTTTGGAGGTCGCTTACTAAGATTTATTATTTTTATTGTTTAATTCTTTAAAAATTAAAACAATTTAATGTTAGTATTACGGCATCTCCAGTAAATTCAACTAATTAATTTATACTTTTAGGCAAGCACAATTCCACCGAATGAACGAATGGACAAAATCATGCAGTGCGCGTTTAAAATGAACGTTTTCAATGTAGACAATCCGGTGTTGCGCGCCTTCGGCATCACAGTTGATCAGACATCCAATCGCATCATGATTGGAGTGCGTTCCAGTCCACGCATTCTTTATGCCAAGAACCAGATCATCAACCCGAGTCCGGACAATGTCAGTGAGTTTGGAGACTGAAGACAGACCTACTTAATTTCTTGCTTGGTTCAATTAGTTGGGCTTTCTATTAATAATGATCATACTAATATTTATTTAAATAAAATATGTTGTCTGTTGACATGAAACATTTTTGCAGACCGAATGGACAAAGTTGGGCGCGCAGGCGCAATATCTCCAAACCAACGAGCTGAAGAAATGGATTGTGCTTACCGAGGAACGTCATTTGCGAAGCGACAAAGACATGAAGGATGGTTTGGTAAAGGCCTTTGCTAGCATGTTGATTGACAAGGCGCGCAAGCGCGGACTGGATCTGACAAATCCACAATTTTCGGCGTTCAGCAGGAGCGGCATTCAGGGTTGGATGGATATGCTAGAGCGTTGCCTGAACTCTAACATCGAGTTCATAATGTGAGTTAGTGTATTTTTGTTCAGGACTGATTCCGAATCACTCTATGTTTTTGGCGAGATTGGAATTTGGATTTGGAATTGTTTGTTTTTAAAAAAATTCAATAAGTTCCTCCAGGCTGATTGACTATAAATCCGAGGACACACATGGGCTGCTGAAATACTACGAGGCGCGCTACCACGTGCCTACCCAGCACATTTCGGTGGAGAAGGTCATCGATGTAGCGAGGCGAGGCAAGACGCAAACGCTGGAGAACATCATTAACAAATTGAACTGCAAGAACTTTGGCCTCAACTACATGCCGTTAGTGGAGCGTTCTGCCGARCGTTTTGCACTGGAGAAGGGCAAAGTGCTRGTGATCGGCTACGATGTGGCACATCCGGCGCCCACTACGCCGCAGGAGCGCCGTATGCTGCACGTTAAGGGCGCAACGTGCGATTCKTTTGACCCGTCCACTGTCGGGGTGTGTTTGTTTCTAATGAAAGGATCCTGATTAGGGTTTACGATCTCTGGCAATTTTTCGATTATCCGAAGACTTCGATTAACTTTACCATACAATATGTCAATTTCGGTGCCTCTTAAGATCTGTGCTAACGTGGCTTTTCATCCGCACAACTTTGTGGGCGACTATTTCTACCAGCAGTCGCGCAAAGAATCGGTGGATGTGACCCAGTTGGCCGAGCGAACCACCTGGATCCTGCAGATGTTGGAGGCCAATCGTCCGGCTCACGCGCGACCCGAATACATCATCGTGTTGCGTGACGGACTCTCGGAGGCACAGTTTGCCATGGTCAGTGCTTTGAGATTTTGTGACAGAATTGCAATTTGGAAAAGCTTACAAGTTTTTGTTTTGGATTCAAAACAAAAATTGATTATATTTAAACAAAAATTGATTATATTTTTACCGATCTAGAATTGTGCGATTATTTCCAGGCCATTGAAGAGGAAATGAGCGCACTCAAAATGGGTTGCATGGACTATGACGACAGCTACAAGCCAAAGTTTATGTTCGTTGTGGGCACCAAACGTCACTTCAAGGCAACAAAAATAAAGGGCCATTTTCGCATCATTATCTTTTTTCCAGAAGTTCTTTATGGTTCACGATAACACTGTCGTTAACCTGACGCCCGGGTCAGTGATCAACGAGAAGATGGTTCGTCCGGACATCCCCGAGTTTTTCATGCAATCGCACTTCCCGAAGAAGGTGGAGGAACGCTTTTATATTTTTGAATTAAAATGGTTAAGGGGACCGGCAAACCAGTGGAGTACAGTGTGTTGGTGGACGAGATCGGCATGACGCAGGACGAACTGCAGGGCTTTCTGAACGCATTGTGCTACAGCCATCAGATTATCAGCTTTGCCATCTCACTGCCGGAACCCATCTGGCAAGCTGATGAACTTGCCAAACGTGGCCGAAACAACTACCTAACCATGAAGTGGGGGAAGGAACCATTGCCATATTGGATATTCACACTATCCCCAATTTAGACGCTTCTTCCCCAGGGACATTCCGCGCCTTCAAAGTGGTGTGGTGGACACGAAGCTGCTGACTGATGGTTTGTGCTATCGCAACGGACGTTTGAGTGCGACGCGTTTCACTGCTTAATCATTTCTGGTTTTGACTCGATAGAGGAAATAACAAATATGAACAGATGTCTTGAATTATCGAAGACTATATTTTATTTTTGGTCATTGACTGTTGTCTTGTCTTTGGTGTTTAAAATTTGACCGCGATTTAACGTTTTTGAAATGATCGTCGAGCGATGGAAGAATGATATTTTCAATCGGTGTGCAATAAAATGAAATTTTTGAATTTGTTACGGTGTTCGAATGTCGAGATAGATCAGCATCGGATGGCAAAACCAAATTAAATTGATATACCTACTTGTGTTGAGTTCTGTGGGGTGTAATTTTAAAAGTTGAACATGTTAGATGGTTGACAAAAAAACAACCGAGGTTTTTTAGGGTATTTTGAAATATGCCGGGCGGGTATTATATTATTTTCGTCCGGGAGGACAAGGGTATTTGCCCGCTGGGCGTCCGCCGGACGGGTACCCGTCCGGACCCTATTTATATATCAGTTTCCAATAGAACTCGTTGAAAATCGTGACCGGTCAGCGAAATTTTGTAAGGACAAAGGATCGAAGTCTGCTAGTACATTATTAATGTTTTTGGAAAGTTCGAATTCAGTTCCGGGTTTCGAACTCGGCCGAATGGAGTCCAGATTTGGTATCTAGGTCGCAGAAAAGCACTGTTAGTACGGTCGGGGTCAGTTTGGCGTCGACGTGTTTGAAACACGTCAACTTTTTGGTTGGACAACTGAGTCCCTACAATTATCTTAAGCCTGAAACAACTGAGTCCCCATAGAAAGTTTATAACTTGCTTCCCAGTATTCTTCACTTTCATTTTATCGACCTGTAATTTTATTCGCTTATTCTTTGACAGAGACAGATATTGTTTGTCTTCGGAGTAAGTCGTCTCCTTTCGGTAATACTAAAGTTGCTCCCTCCCATTTTCGTGCAAAACGTATTTCTTGTGGTTTTTAGGGTTGTAGAGTCTGAATCCGACCTCCAATTGGACCAATTTCAAACCCCGTACTCGAATTCGAACAATTTTTATTTGCCAAAACATAAAAGCATATGAACTCGATCATTTTTCTTTTTGTTGTAAACTTGTGTTTGCTGAATGATTTTGAAACCAAAATTAATTTTAAATAAAGTTTGTTTTATGTGGTTTGAAACATCCACTGTCGTGCGTTAACCGCTAAAATCGATTGCTTTGTCCGTTTTCCAAGTGAAATCAACTAAGCCAATATGGGTTCGCTCGATTATGCTGCGAAAACCGTTGATTATCTTGCTTTTTCCTTGTTTCTCTAAACGCTCTCCTCTGCCCGACTCAACAAAAATAACACGTCGATCGATTTGTGCCCGTTACATGCGACGGATCATTTCAAACTTCTCAAGATTTATCGGGTAAAATACCCGAGTCGAGTGTTTGCCAATCGGGTACCTGTGTGCACCCTAGTGTGGAGTAATCCATATTGCTCTAGTTAAATGTTGTAAAGTTTGAGTAGAAACGGCCCCTTACGTGTGCGTTTGATGTTACATATCCCGAACGATTTTTTATATCATTACTATTTTAGAGCGTTTAAAATTTTACATTTCTTCTGTGATTATCATTGTCCAAATTTCTGCAATGCGCCGTACTGTTCACGGAGGGTTGGAGATCGTTCCTCTTCCTCGGTCAGTCGCCTCAACAAATTTCTAAATAAGACCTTTGCAAAAAATCCAAATAATACCCTTTAAACTCATCGTTTTCAAATGTAAATTTGGAATACTTAAGTATTACCTATGGAGACGTCGATTACGGACTCATCAATTCTCGGTTTAATACGGACCATTTGCCGGAACATCTTCAGGACCAAGCGAATGCAAGTGTTTTCCGTGCTTGGGCTTCCACCAAAATTTACAAGCTGTTCTTTCGTAGGGAAAGGCAATACCATTACGACATTCTATTTCCGTTTTTGCGAAATCATTTTGCGATTTTTTACTTTATTTTTATTGCAATCGTATTTTGCAGGAGATTCTCGAGTACCTTAATCAAAAGGAGCCGTCGGGCTTGAATGCATATGCCAACAAACAGAAGGCGTACAATCGCTTGCTGATGCTCTATGATCAGGTCAATTTCAAAGATTTGGTGTTTGTAAATCTGTAAAAATATCGTTTGAGTATTTTTGTATGCCTTTACAATTTCTTATTTATAATGGAGTTCAAAGAAGTGAATATTCCAACAAAAAAAAACAGAACGGTGTCCAGTAAGAACTAATTGAACAATCATCTTTAATGAAAGTACGCGTATTGTTTGTTTTATAAGTATGCAAAAAATGCGATGCGATTGGATTTTTAAATTTTCATCATTTGTTTCTTTTTGGCTGAAGGTGTCCAAATCAGAGAACAAGACCGGCCCGCACACTGTGAAGCTGTGCACGCGCTTGCGCAACGGCAACGCTATTTACGGCGTTCAGTTGAGCATTGATTACTGCGACCGGAACAGCAAAGACATGAAGTCGTCGTCTGTGATCATTCTCGAGCCGTACGAACCGCAGATGCGTCAGCAAAGCTATGAGTCGTTTTACAAGGTTCCCCTGCCCCGCAGCTGGGATGATTTGATGTGCAGATTAGCTATTAAATTTGAATTTTTTGTTTTGGAAAATAGAACAAAAACCCCAACTGTTAAAATGGTGGTGATCTTGCGAAGAAAATAATAAACGCTTTGAGAATTTCAGGGGCGTGTGACATTCATTGACGAGCGCTCTCAGACTGTGCATTTCATGCCATTCACTCGCTCAATGCCGGAAGGCAATGTAAGCATTTTCCAGAATTAATTAAAATTAAAATTTGTCTTTTCCTAATTACGAGTTATTTTTTAAGAACGTTTTCCAATTTTAATTGTAATTAAAAATTTTATGTTTTCATTGTTTTGGTTTTAATTTCAGTACATGGTCCGTTTTTGGCCGTCACAATTCGTCTACAACTCTCGAGACCACATCATGAACGAGTTGCTTGAGAACCAACGTCCCTACAGATTTTTGATTTTTCCGCCACCATTGGATGAAAATGTAAATGATTGCGAGAAAGATAGAAATTTAAATATAAACTTTTGCTAAAATTTGTGAGTACGATGTAAAAATAGTCTCAAAAATTACAAAAAGAATGAACAATAATATGTAAAAATGCCTAAAATTGTTCTCAATTTCTCATCAGATCACGAAGGAGCAGTATTTGGAGATACGCGACTTGGCCATTGCTAAATGCCAATTCTCTTCAAAGTATTACAATCAGGAGCAGCGCGAGGCAATTATTGTAAGTTTAAAATAAAAAATTCTAAGAAAAATTATTAAATGAAAATGTTTAGGCGATTTTTTCTGCGATGCAGCTCCGAATTCAAAGCAAAAACGGCAACTTGCTCCCGTTCATTCTGCATGGACCGCCAGGTGGGAGGGGGGCAAATTCGTTGAATAAGAAATCTCAGCATAACGGGCATTCCCATGCATAAATGGTTATTGTAGCATTGAGTGCCGCTTGAACTTTAGCAAAAATGTTAAGTTACTGCTCCAAAAACAAGGAAATCTTGTCGATTTTTTTTTGGGGAGACGGAGAATTTTTTTTTTAAATCTCGAGGTGGGGGAATGAATTCCCTGCACGAGGATGTATCTGCCCTTCGTTTTTGTTTGACAAAAGCTGCTTTTTTTCTCATTACAGAATTTTTCATTTAGGCACCGGGAAAACGACTACGCTGGTGGAAGCGTGTCGTCTGCTGGAGGAGGAGGATGACCATGCCAAAATCCTCGTCTGCACTCCGTCAAACACGGCGGCCGACTTGTTCGCCTACGAGCTGATTCACGTGGCGGGCGTGAAGCCGACCTCCGTCTTCCGGTTTCAACTTTAGGAAAAAGAAAGTTAACAACAAATTCATTAATTTGCACAGTTTGAACGCGTTGACCCACCCCACATCGGAACTGAAAGAGGCGCTCAAGGATATTGTGTTCATGAAGTTAGTTTTCTTTTAATCGAATTACTTTATTTGCCAGAGTCTACAATGTTTAATTGTTCCAAAAATTTTGTTCTGTTCGATCTGGAGCATGTGGTTAGAACCTTTAAAAACAAAAATCGACTTCCATGCTAAACTTTTGAGATCCTCGTTTTTAAAATAAACTTAGGCCAAACAACGAGATGGTGAACCAGTTCGGCATTCCACCGGTGAAGGAGCTGATGCAGTATCGGATTGTTGTTTGCACTTTGCTTTGCTCTACTTACCTCTCACTGGGTGGTATGAAGGAACAGTTCAGGTGCCGAACTTTTGTACAAAATAAATATTTATTACGAATTACTGTTTTTAAGTCATATCATCATCGACGAGGCCGGACAAGCATCTGAGCTCGACACTTTGGTGCCAATTGGTCTTGCTTTTTTAACTTTTTATTATTATTAATTTGCTTTTGTAATTCTTACCGTTTTCAGTTGGTCTCCTCGGTAGAAAGGGCTCAAAGGTGATCCTGGCCGGCGACCCGCGTCAGTTGGGCCCTGTGGAAATGATCGAATACTTCAAGAAGAACGGCATCAGCTCATCACTCATCGAACGCTACGAGACCAACCCAAACTACAAAAATGATCCGTAAGCGCTTGAGCTAATGGGGTTTATCCTTATTTATTACTATATTGTTACACATTTAAGTCGTATCATTACTTTGCTGCGCGCGAACTACCGTTCTCACCCGAGCATCATTGAAGTGCCGTCCCGTCTCTTCTACAACAACGAACTGCACGTGCCTGCGGATGCGCAGCGTCGTGATGCACTCGCCACATGGAAGGCATTGCCAAAACAGGTGGAACAGAAGAAAGCAAACATTCGCTTTGAAACCACAATTTGTCTGTCTTTGGATTTGATTTTACACGATTAAATTTTGGGTTAAGTTCATACAAATTATTTGCTTGTCAGGGATTCCCCGTCTTTTGGCACCACGTCAATACACCGGAAGAGAAGGAGTTGGACGGGCATTCGTACGCAAACAAGGGCGAGATGACCGTGGTCCACGACTACATCAGAAGGGTCTGCACCGAATTGCGTGTTAAACCGTCGGACATCGGAGTGGTTGCGCCCTACAACTATCAGGTGACTTGCTTTAACTTGCCTTGTTCATTTTATATTCATTAAATTCTTTTTATTTTAGGTGCGCCGATTGCGCCGCTTGCTCGGCGATGAACACAAGGAAGTGACTGTTGACACGGTGGAACGTTACCAGGGCTCCCAGCGTCGAGTGATTATCATCAGCACTGTGCGAAACAACGAAAAGGATGCACTCGGGTTTATGATGTCGGACAAGGCAATGCAATTTCACTTTTGGCCCTTCCCCCGAATCCGAAAAGAAATATTTTTAAGGGGGAGGGGAGATATTTTTGAAATTGAGATTCTGGCTAAGCTTTCTTTTTAGCGCTTCAACACAGTGATCACCCGAGCGGAAGAGTTGCTGATCATCGTCGGCAACGCCAGGGTGATGATGAAGGACCCGTCATGGAAAGAGTACGTCAATTTGGAATTTTCTAATGGCAGTCAACTTCTCCCCATCCCTGTACAGAATGATCGACTACTGCCGCAAAAATGAGGCCACCGTTGACATGCCGTCAGAAGCTTTTTTGTTTTCAGCGGGTGCGGTATTTTTGTTTTTGGGGTCAAGCAATTCGACTGAACTGGCAGCTATAGCTATAAAAACCTCGAGAGATTTCCTTTTTAGGTGCAGAGACGAATGGGCAGGCTGAGGCCAGTGATAATGATGAGCAGGAGGAGGAGGAAGAAGAGGAAGAGCCGGTTAAGAATGGCACAATGGATACGGAATCGAAGCTCAGAGAAAAGGCATCTTCATCAGAGGAGGAGGAGGAAGAGGACGAAGAGAATTCGAGTGTTGTGGGAGAGACGACGACCGAAGAGGAGGAAGAGTCGTCTGAGGATGAGTCTTCTGATGAGGAGCAGGAATCGGAGGAGGACTGATGGATGGATGAGCTATGTTCGTCTACATTCCGTACATTTTTAGTTTTTGTGCTTCCTCGACAAATTGTCTTCGGTATTTATTGTCCCGACATCGGATTATTCTCTTAATTCCACCAATATAATTCCAAAGGAAGTGTTTCCTCTCCCATTATTGTCTCTTTCCTTATCCATTTGTTGTTTTTGCATTGTGAAGCAATGACAAAAAGGAAACAATCATTTTTAAACAAAAAAGAGAGGTGGTCAGCATATTGAATGATTTAATAGGAGTTGAACGATAGATAACCTACGAAAACTGAATTTTCTTAGTTTTAAATTGTAACTTTTCCTCAAACGTCTCGTTGATTTGAATACAAACAGCTGCGGAACTATAGAATAATTTAATGATTTTGGTCGACGATTGATGACAACTCTCTCCAAGTTGATGTAACGAATAGCACAACGCCTAATGTCATCATTTCCCCACCTACTTAATTGATTTTTGAACAAAAAAGTTGATTTTCTTTTAATTGCCCTTTCTAAATTGGGCGGGCGGCTCCGCCAATTGCGCTTAAAATTCACCCCGATCAGTTTGTTTACCGCAAATTCGTTACATTACGTTCATTGGCCAAGGTCATTTTGGCGTGCGCGACGAATGAATGACCAAAGTTAGCGCCCCCGTCACTTTTTGCAATTCGAAAAGGACAAATTATTTCATTCTGACACAATTAGACTGGCAAAAGTTTCTTGAAGTGGGCCAAATTGGTTCATAATTTGTGCAAATTAACCCCTTCCCGTTAAAACACCTTTTTTCTTATGACAGAACTCCAACCAAAAAGAAATTCCTGCAAAGTCAAGCGGCACAGAAACAGCAAAAAATGTCCAAAAATGAGCGGCAGAAAATGTTTTTGCGCGATTCGCTGGTCGGTTGGTTGGGCGAGTTCGTCGCTTTGAACAAAACGCCCGACTGTCGCCTGTCCTCCGCCTCCCAACAGTTTCTCAACGAGGCGGGGGGGGTAAAAATGGAAATAATGGCAGTTGGATGGATAACATTAATCTCGATAAACTAACATAAATAATTCTTCCCAAAAAAATAAATAAATCTCAGAAAATATTTCTTGCGAATTTTGTAGGCCCAACCCACGCAGCGCCCGCCGTTATTATTTTCAACAGAAAAAGGGAGTCACGCAACGCCCCCCCCCCAGCAAAAGGTTTTATAAAAAGAATATATTAAAATACATTAATTATATGGCACAATAAAACGACACCAATTATTAATTTGGGCAATTCAAAATGAAGTAATCGATTTCCAAATGAAATTATGTTTAATTTTTCAAAATATAAATAATTAATAATTATTCCAAATATTATAAGAATTTAAATAAATTCGTTTTTTTTCTTTCAAATTCATCGATTCGCAGTGGCTACATCGTCGTTCTCATCCAACTCCGAAATCGCCGCTTTTTTGGATCTGACGAACTCTTCGGGGATCTTAAATTTAAAAATATATATATATTAATGGATTTTAAGTTTGCAAATTGCCACGCAAAGAAAGCTACTTTAAGTCACTTTAATTTTCTTAAATTTCGTTTAAAATATATGCGTTTTTTTGCCTCTTCGCTTTCCGCGTTGCGGCCCCCACGCCGGAAGCGTTGCGGAAGAAGGCGTCGCAGACGCGGCGACGACGTCACCTGCGGCGTTTGGCGGCCGCCGCCGCAGGGTAGCGAAACGTGACGCGCATGGCACACTGTCGCGGCGCCTGCCGTGTCCTCGTCTCCGGCCGCGGCCCTTTCGTTGGCGTTATGCCATCGCAGTCGTTGCC
>MEIZ01000031.1:32129-42842 GCA_001723225.1 Globodera ellingtonae | reverse complement strand
GAATTAGAGCCCTCACCGTCGGCGACCGCGTCAACGCGTGTTTGGACCGTTTCCACACTTCCGGGTCACAGCATACAAACAGAGTGCCCATCACCGAGCGGACCCGATCACTGTAACAGATCAAAGTGCCGCAGGTGCACTTCAAAATGAATCTAGAAAATAATTTTAAAAAAACTTTTAAAAAAATATTTAGAAAAATGTATAATAAAAAGTAGAGATCGGACGGGCCGGCCTATTTTCTTAGAATTTGCTTGGCGGCGGCGCCTATCGGCATATCGGCACCGTCTCCCCTCCCCACTCCTAAAAAGCAAACAAAAAAATACCGATCCTTTTTGGCAAAGAATTTAGCCAAAAAATCAAAATATGTAAAAAACTACGCTTTTTCAAAACAATGCATTCAAGATATCTTGACCCGAGCCCGGTATGATTGCTGATAAATCCGGTACCCGAGCCCGGCTCCAATCTCTAATGAAAATTGCTTAAGATATATTTGTTAATTTTATAGACAGAAAATAAAAAAGTTCCCAAAAAAAATATTAATTGTAAAACATTTCTAAACATTCACCGTCTGCCCATAAGCTGCTCTCGTTTACTCTCCGTTTTCTTTTTCTCTTCATTGCGAATTACATCCATCTCTTTGGTTTTCTCTTCAATCTAAATATAGTAATAGTAAATAAGCTTAATAAATTAATTAAATTTTTAATGAATAAAATCACTAAATTTTGTAAAAACAAAACGAATAATCGCCACAAAATAAATGCTGCTTCACTTTCTTGCGAAGGGTTTGCTCCTCCTGCTCCTGCATGTCCTCAATGCAACGCATCATCTGTAACAAATAAAACTAAAAAATGGCAAAATTCCAATACCATGGCCTCTTTGCGCATGTTGCTGAATTCTTGTTGCTCAACACCAGTGTCCAGTGCCAGCAGAATGGACTTGCTGTTCTTGTGTCGAGCACGGCCTATTTTTAGAAGAAATAATAAAAAGCTGGGAAAGAATTATTGGCACTTTCCTGTTATACCCCCCTTTCATAATTTAATTCGATGGTCCGAAGTTTTTTATCCGCTAAACACGAATCTGGCAAATTTTTATAAATTATCTGTTGTCAGAGTCGTGTTTAGCTAATTTATATTTGGGGAGTGGGTCGTATAACAAAAAAAAATTAAATTTTAACAAATTTTTAAGCCCCACCCCTTCGCTGAATCATTTGACGTTCACTGCCCACATTGTTATACCTTAATCATATTTTAAATTAAAATAATTTAAACATAAATTTAGCAAAAATCACTTGATGATCAGATTACAAGCGGCGATGTTCACACCTCAAAATTGAAAACTAAATGCAAATAAATGTACTTTAAAATACCTTCCTCCGCCACTGAAGTGACAACAAGCACCTTAACAATGGATTTTAATTAAACTTAAAATGCGTTGAGATTTCAAAGTTTGTTAAAAGACCTTTATTGTGCCCTTGCTGAAGCCCTCCCGCATCAATCGCTGTTCATCCGATGATTGGCCTCCCATTGATCCGCTCTGATTAGAGCTGACCATGTAACCGACATTCTGAAATGGTTTTTCGATTATTAAAAATTCTTATATTAAATTCAATTTAAATACTAGTAAATTCATTAATTCTTTACTTTTATTTGCATATATTTTCAATTTTCCAAAAGCACACACCTTCATCTGGTAAAACATTGGCAATTCCGAATCCAACTCCATCAAATGCTTGGCCAGGCGTTGTGCGCATGCGCGAGTGGCCACAAAAATCAGCGCGCGCGAATCCGCATTCTTCTCAAATTGTTCATAGAGAATCTGGGGGAATGATAAATAAAAATCCAAAAAATTCCGCTTTTGACCCTCCACACCCGGTGAAGTCTGTTCAGGATTTCCTTCCTCTCCATGTTGAAAAGGTATTTGCTGCCCCCCGTGGACAAAAGTGCCCTTTTCTTCTGCTCTTTTTCTTCGCTTTCTGAACGTTCAATATCGCGAAGCTGTTGTAAAAGTTCTAAAAATATTTATCATTCAAAATACAAAATAATGATTTATTTAGGTAAAGTATTAACAAAATAAAATAAATAAATTCACCGTTGTAACGCTTCAACAAAACTGCATTAATCCGATTGAACTGTTCATTGTCAGAAGGTTTCGAATCCGCCATTTTTTTCTGCAAATAATCGATCGCAAACGAATTCGGCAACAAATCACTGATGGCAATTGCGTGAAAATAGTGCTGGAAGAGAAATTGACAATTAAATTTAAGCAACAATTTCCACCGAAAGATGATTGATGGAGCGAAGCAAGAATACTCGAGTGACCGGTTCCTCCAAATGTTGCAGGTACTTCTTCAACAGACCAACCCGATTTTGGTACTGAGCCTGGTCGTCCAGGTTGGGGAACACAATGTCATCCTACAAAAAAAGAAAAGAATTTATTGCCTCTCCATTTTTTCATCTCACTTTTCCAATGTACGACAACTGTTTTTGCTCCACAATACGCTGCAGTTCCACTTGCATTG
Organism: Globodera ellingtonae; assembly: GCA_001723225.1. Taxonomy (NCBI): domain Eukaryota; kingdom Metazoa; phylum Nematoda; class Chromadorea; order Rhabditida; family Heteroderidae; genus Globodera; species Globodera ellingtonae. The sequence goes on along the minus strand of MEIZ01000031.1, from coordinate 40,324 downwards.
AGCGTTGAATCTCGCTCATGCACAATTTGATCGCCTCCACAAATTCGTTGTTGACCGGACGACTGATCTTCTCAACACCTGAAAATTTAGAAATTCGTGGAATTTTTTTTCTCTAAAATTGGCACTTACGGTCCACCGGAGGTGTGACGTACTCCTTCAGATTTTCCAACTGATGCCGAACAGTGCTAATCGTTTCGGCTCTCAAATTTGCGCACAACGACAACATATGCTAAACCATCAAACAATAGCGAACTGTGCATAAATTTTAAAAAGTTCAATACAAAATATTAATTAAGCTTTTAATTTTAGATAGTTTAGATTTTATTTTATTTGAATTTATTCGCATTTCACCCGCTGGCATGCCGCCATGTCCCAGCTCGTATCCCCGACTCCAAGCGAAGCGGTAAGCCCGACAATTTGAATATGTGGTCGTTTGCCGTTTTTTGAATTGTCCAGTTCTGCCAGCTGGTCCATCAACACTGAGAATAAATTAATTTTTAATTCAATTAATAATATAAATCAGTGTAACATAATTATTAAATTGAATAAAATTATATTTTATTTAAAATTGGCTGCCCACTTTTGTACGGATGCCCCTTGTTACAATGATGACATTCGTCGAATATCACCAAAGTGAAGTCGGCAAAATACACGCGCTCAGTCTCAAGCACCGAATTCAGCATATTACTTAAATAATAGAGAATATAAGAACAAATCAATTAACCATTTTAATTAATAGTAATTCTTGTAAAAAAACAAAATTTAACATTCCAATAAAAACGAATTTACATCAGAATCTGTGGCGTCATAACGCAGAGGTCTAAAAAGTTAATCATTAAAAAATAGCATTTAATCATTAATTTTTGGGTAATTGCTCCTCTTACCGCAAGCCAACACGCGTTTGGCGCGTCCATCATGCAAATTTTCGCATCCCGAGAAGCCGTCCAGCCAGTAATGACCAGCCAGATACTGTACAAACTCACAGCACTGCTGGTCAACAAGGGGTACGGTAGGCACCAGCATCACACACTGAGAGGGCATTTATTTGTTTTATCTTTTCGGAATAATTTTTGTAAATTTTCAAATTTTGTTAAAATTCAAAAAAATCGGCACCGGTCGGGAAAAATCAAATATTCGGATCGGCTTCTCGGCGGCTCCTATTGGCACCGCCGGACCAATACTCCAACACATTTTTTCATATGTAAAAAATACGCCCCCAAAAATCGAACTTTTTTTTTTTGAAAAATTCCTTAACAAAAATCAAGAACACACAACCCTTCCCTAAAATTAGCACTTTTTTTTGAATTAGTCCCTTCCCCCATGAAAAAATTTCTGGTGCTATGTCCTTACCACATTTACAATGTTTTAATTAATTTACACCCTGGCCACTCGTCCCTCCCGCTTGGCCGTCTCCAAATGTGTCCGAATGATGTCCGTGGCCACAATTGTCTTGCCACTGCCGGTTGGTGCACAAATAATCGTGTTTTTTCTGCTAAAAGAATTTTTGTTGATGAAAATCTGCGATAATGTAATGTTTCACCAACTTGTTTGCATGGACAATCAACTCATTCTGATAGGGCCGCAATTGGTACTCGTCCGGCACAAAATATGAAGCTGAATTTTTTGAATATTCACTCATTATAACAGGAACATTTTTTGGTGACCGAAAACGATTTGCTCAAATATTTAATAGAAACTATTATTTTTGCTAAAAATTTTCTAAATTGCAAAATCAAAGAAATATTCAAAATTCCGTACTTTCCGGCAGCATATTTCGGTGTTCCGCATATTTCTGAGGGTCACGCGGCTCCACAGGCTCATCCCCGTTTTGGTTCACTAATGAAAGATCTTGTTCCCAATTTGGCACGCGAGTCGCTTCCACCTCTTTGTGCGCACGCCAACGGGCTAAAAAGTAGCATTAATTATGCGCCAATGAAGGCGTAAACATTTACATAAAAGAAAGCAGAATTGGTTCTTAAATTTTTGAGAAATTTACAAAATTTGAAAAAATAAATTAACAAATTTTCAACCCAAATCGTTCGCAAAATTCGGATCAATGTATCGGAGCAATGGCCGTGTCTTAGGGTCGGTGTCGCAGGCCTCCATAAAGTGGTAGTACCAGTCCTGCGTAACAAAAAAAATGTAGTTTTTTGATTAAGAAATCTAAATAAAGAGTCTTTGAAAAACTTTTTCTGACCCCGGGTTCATGCACCCGCACCGAACCGCCGCTGTAATGAGCCGCCACGTCCGTACAAAAAGGCAATCCGCGCAACAATGTACAGGCGGATAAGTCGCAGAAGAGTTCATCTGTCGATTTAAAAAAACAAATGAAATTTTTTTTATTATTTTCTTATCACAAATAAATGGACAGTCCGCAAGAAATTGCAAACTTTTGGGTTTTCCATTTTTCGGACAGAAATAGACTCACTGTGCGCGAGCTCCCATTCCCGCTGTTCCGACGTCTTTGCCCCATGCGTTTTTGAGTGTTTGTACAGCGCCTCCGCTCGCCCAATCAACGGCCCATATTCGTGCGCGTTGACCTTGCGTAACGCCGGAAAAATAATTTGAGGCTCGAGAACCTAAAAAACATAGCTTTTTTCATTCTTGAAGTAAAGTTAATCCAGAGTTGATGAACAGTGAGTGACGAATTAGTACCGTGGAAATGGCATCCATTTTTCGAGTGTTACCCGTCGGATCGAACATTCGCCGATAGAACTCAAAAGTCGACAAATCCGTACAGACCAGCTCACGATATGCTTGTGAATCGCCTGTATATTTATTGAACACAATCAAAAAATTTGATTCTGACGTCTTCCCCTCACTTTTTTTACAACGTGTAACAATATGGAGCAATTCAACAGCGGATTCAGGATGGTCACGGCACACAGTGCAAATGGTCTAAAAGAATTCTTTTAACAAAGACTGGCTGGAGCAGCATTTCCTATACGTTTTATGGGATTTTTCAACAAATAAATATTTTCTTCTTTTTGCGGAATTCGACTACCGTAAAGAGCCGGGCCTTGCAAATGCGACGAACGAGCAGCTGCTGTTGTTGTTCGCCATGGATGGCCGCCGCATTGTCCCAGTCGTGTGCCAACCATTCCGAAATTGTAGTTTCCACGCCCGGCCAAAGGTACTTTGCGCGGTCCGCAAACGGCTTAGGCCCTGCGACAAGATTTGTTTAATATTAACAGTCACGAAAATGCAAGAGCTTTTTCTGTATGCAACGAATGCGTGCCCCACCATACTTCACCACTGACCAATATATTTGAGACGGAGCTTGCCGAACTCATCGTCGGTCATGTGACGCACAGCTTCATCAGTAAACAGACGCAAATGCGATTCAACCTGACAAAAATTCTTCATTCGTAGAGGCTACGACTCTCCGCTAAACCAAGGATAGGCGAAATCCGTTTAGGCGCGCAATTACAATTTCACAATTTTCAGGAATTCGTAAAAAAAATCAAGGCCGGAATACGAAAATTATTAAGGCCATCGGCGACCATACTACCCTTTTAAGACAAAAGCGATCAAAAAGTATGGTAACCACCTGAACCCCCTGCGAACGCATCCACTCAACCCACTCTGCACCTTGTGGCATTTTGTATTATCTGAAAGCAAAATCCGCAATAAGATGCATTGCTTTGTCGTTCAAGTGGAGGTACAAACGAAAAAAGCATTAAAGCCATAAATGTGCAAAGCATGCAACGAAAAAACAATTCTTTTTATGATCGTCTCAAAAACCATTACTCGTGGAGATCAGTCAGCGGAATATCAGAGCAAACAAGAAAATAAATTATCGTCTTCGATCAGAATTAATCAAAATCATCTTCCCATATTTGCGCAACTATTCCCATCCAATTTAATAATTAAGCAGTGAAACGCGTCGCACTCAAACGTCCATTGCGATAGCTCAAACCATCTGTCAGCAGCTTCGTGTCCACCACACCGTTGGGAAGGCGCGGAATGTCCTTGGAGAAGAAGCGTCTAAATGGCAAAAATGAAATCAAACAACGCATTTATTTAGACCGTATCAATTTTTGAAAAATTATTTGGATTCGACTGCATCGAAAATTGTTTTCAAAAAACGCCTCGCTGCATCGGAATTAGTCTCAAAAAAAACTGCTATCAAAACCCATAGAAATAAAGCGTTTGTGCCAATGTACCACCCCCGCCCTCACTTCATGGTCAGGTAGTTGTTGCGGCCGCGCTTGGCAAGTTCATCAGCCTGCCAGATGGGTTCCGGAAGTGAAATGGCGTAACTAATGATCTGATGGCTGTAGCACAATGCGTTCAGAAAGCCCTGCAGTTCGTCCTGCGTCATGCCGATCTCGTCCACCAACACACTGTACTCCACTGGTTTGCCGGTCCCCTTAACCATTTTAATTCAAAAATATAAAAGCGTTCCTCCACCTTCTTCGGGAAGTGCGATTGCATGAAAAACTCGGGGATGTCCGGACGAACCATCTTCTCGTTGATCACTGACCCGGGCGTCAGGTTAACGACAGTGTTATCGTGAACCATAAAGAACTTCTGGAAAAAAGATAATGATGCGAAAATGGCCCTTTATTTTTGTTGCCTTGAAGTGACGTTTGGTGCCCACAACGAACATAAACTTTGGCTTGTAGCTGTCGTCATAGTCCATGCAGCCCATTTTGAGTGCGCTCATTTCCTCTTCGATGGCCTGGAAATAATCGCACAATTCTAGATCGGTAAAAATATAACAATTTTTGTTTTGAAGTGAATCCAAAACAAAATTTGTAAGCTTTTCTCAAATTGCAATTCTGTCACAAAATCTCAAAGCACTGACCATGGCAAACTGTGCCTCCGAGAGTCCGTCACGCAACACGATGATGTATTTGGGTCGCGCGTGAGCAGGACGATTGGCCTCCAACATCTGCAGGATCCACGTGGTTCGCTCGGCCAACTGGGTCACATCCACCGATTCTTTGCGCGACTGCTGGTAGAAATAGTCGCCCACAAAGTTGTGCGGATGAAAAGCCACGTTAGCACAGATCTTAAGAGGCACCGAAATTGACATATTGTATGGTAAAGTTAATCGAAGTCTTCGGATAATCGAAAAATTGCCAGAGATCGTAAACCCTAATCAGGATCCTTTCATTAGAAACAAACACACCCCGACAGTGGACGGGTCAAAMGAATCGCACGTTGCGCCCTTAACGTGCAGCATACGGCGCTCCTGCGGCGTAGTGGGCGCCGGATGTGCCACATCGTAGCCGATCACYAGCACTTTGCCCTTCTCCAGTGCAAAACGYTCGGCAGAACGCTCCACTAACGGCATGTAGTTGAGGCCAAAGTTCTTGCAGTTCAATTTGTTAATGATGTTCTCCAGCGTTTGCGTCTTGCCTCGCCTCGCTACATCGATGACCTTCTCCACCGAAATGTGCTGGGTAGGCACGTGGTAGCGCGCCTCGTAGTATTTCAGCAGCCCATGTGTGTCCTCGGATTTATAGTCAATCAGCCTGGAGGAACTTATTGAATTTTTTTAAAAACAAACAATTCCAAATCCAAATTCCAATCTCGCCAAAAACATAGAGTGATTCGGAATCAGTCCTGAACAAAAATACACTAACTCACATTATGAACTCGATGTTAGAGTTCAGGCAACGCTCTAGCATATCCATCCAACCCTGAATGCCGCTCCTGCTGAACGCCGAAAATTGTGGATTTGTCAGATCCAGTCCGCGCTTGCGCGCCTTGTCAATCAACATGCTAGCAAAGGCCTTTACCAAACCATCCTTCATGTCTTTGTCGCTTCGCAAATGACGTTCCTCGGTAAGCACAATCCATTTCTTCAGCTCGTTGGTTTGGAGATATTGCGCCTGCGCGCCCAACTTTGTCCATTCGGTCTGCAAAAATGTTTCATGTCAACAGACAACATATTTTATTTAAATAAATATTAGTATGATCATTATTAATAGAAAGCCCAACTAATTGAACCAAGCAAGAAATTAAGTAGGTCTGTCTTCAGTCTCCAAACTCACTGACATTGTCCGGACTCGGGTTGATGATCTGGTTCTTGGCATAAAGAATGCGTGGACTGGAACGCACTCCAATCATGATGCGATTGGATGTCTGATCAACTGTGATGCCGAAGGCGCGCAACACCGGATTGTCTACATTGAAAACGTTCATTTTAAACGCGCACTGCATGATTTTGTCCATTCGTTCATTCGGTGGAATTGTGCTTGCCTAAAAGTATAAATTAATTAGTTGAATTTACTGGAGATGCCGTAATACTAACATTAAATTGTTTTAATTTTTAAAGAATTAAACAATAAAAATAATAAATCTTAGTAAGCGACCTCCAAAAGTTTTCTCGACAAGCCAGAATCCGTTTTCTCCAACGGCACACGCTGGTCCTCCATGATGATCAGCTGTTCAATGGGAAACGTTTCCACCGGACGGCCTCTCGGCACCGGAGTGTTCGGAATGACAGCGGGAAAGTCGGGGAAATCAATGGTAATGCCGTAACGCATGGCGAAATACTCGGGCATCGACACACGCTTGCCCTGCCACTTGACCCTGAAAGTACAAAGATTTTCACGTTTAAAATGATTTCCCCAAGTCATTGTTCTAACTATAGTGGTCTTGGGTCTAAAGYTTCAGGCCAAGCCGGGTCTCCGTATCGACCAGTCCAACCCCAGAATAAAAAGAAATAAGAAATTATTTTTACATCAGTTTCGACATTGGCTGGTCAGTGAAACGTCCGATTCCAAAGGAACGATGCTTAGCGTACATCACATTCACACGCACGTCGGCGAGCGCTTTGCGAATGTGAGTCCAATCTCCCATCTGCGGCATGCGATTGTTCATGATGGCGAAAATGGTGGGCACCAATCCATTGGGCTCGTAGAATGGTGAAACTTTGACTGAAAAAGGAACAATCAGAGCATTTTCATAAACCACAAAAATGRCAAATAAATTTAAAAGMAACATATTAAACAAAAAACTGACTGTCCAGAACGAGCGCAGGCGCCAAATTTCCATAGTTGCGCACGATACGGACACCTAAACACACAAAAATCAACCCCCAATTGTCTGAGAGCAGCCAAAATTCGAGTAGAATCCGTGAACGAACAAAAGAAACAAAAAAGCACACCCTTCGCAACACCGGAGCGAAGTACGACGCCGTTGCCAACAGCAACCTGCTCTTCCGGAGTCACCTCGTAAAGTTTGCCAGCACCAATCGGCGTGTAAATGTCTCTAAAATAGAAAGAAACCATCCACATAACAACAAAACTGAGGAATAGATTAATCCCCAATAACAATGGAACAAATCACTAACCTGTTAATCGAAAATTGGGATATGCACATCTCCAAAAAAGTGCGCACAGTGCGGTCTTCATCGAACAACGATTTCTTCTGAAAATGCATTTTGATGGAAGTTTACCCTTCTATAGTCAAATACAGCTTTTTACTCAAAAACTCGTTAAAACCGCAATATAAAAATAGGAAACCGAGTAATATTGGCAGTAGTCCGAAATGTCCAGCACGGGCTTTTGCTGATTGGGCATAATAGTAATCAGAAAGCCGTCATTCAAAGTGTGCGACTTGACATAGTCGTCGACGATTTCGTCGTGCGCAACTTCAATCTTCGGATCCGCCAGACAGAACGGCATCGACGAGTACATGGTGGCCTTACTGTCGTAAACAATCTCGCCCACGTTGCCCTGATGGTCTGGCTTCATCCCAAACTGGCCCGTCTTCTCGTAGGCGATGATCAGAAGTTCGTAGCAGATTTTGCGGTTGAACGCACGCAGGCCGCTTGAAATATAGTATTAAGAAAGAGATAATTTTAGATTCTCTGGATAATGTGTTCAAAAAATCGTACTCGTCCGAACCACGGGTGAGACTCTTCAGTTTGACCAGATTCGTCACTTCGATGTCGTAGCGATAGGCCTTCCTCCCCTCCTCGACCTTGATGAGGAACATTGAACAGAGGCCCTCCTCTTTGAGACGAAAGTCCTTCGACGGTTCGGCAATTGCCTTCTGAAGAACATCGATTGATAAGGACTACTAGGAACGATCTCAGATTCAGGCTCAAAACGGCAGGCAAAGTGAAAAATGATGTATTTTACAGGACGACATATGCCAAGATTGACGAGACCACAAAAAGTAAAAAATAAACCTTCTTTTTTTTCTTCAACGATGCTTTGGCCTCACTGTCCGCC
>MEIZ01000031.1:22072-32098 GCA_001723225.1 Globodera ellingtonae | reverse complement strand
AAGTGAACAGTGCAAATGGTTCGTATGATTAAATTGCGTTCTTTTATATTAACTCAACCGGCAGATCAAGCGACCCTTAGCTTTTCCGCCTGCCCGGGTAGGAAACAACTGCGTCACTACGGGTCCACTCTAGCAGCAGAGAAAACCCCCTGTACTATCTCGCTTTTCCCTTTTATCTCTAACATGTTCTCTTCTTTTTTTTTCAAAATTCTCCAAACTCCACCAAATTTTGGTAGGGGTAAAAAGGGAGCACTAGAGGCATCTCTGCAAAATTTGGTCACGAAATATAAGCGTAAGCCCGTGTTACACGCTTTCGAAAATCGAAAGAAAATCCAATTAGTGGGTTAAATTACGTAAATTTTGGCGTTTCGCATAGTTTTGTCTGCTGCTGGAGTGGACCCATAGTGCGGCGTCTCAGCCAATTACGCTCTGGTCGCCTTTTTAAAAAATCAGAATTCTGGTGCCCAAAACGACCAGAAATTCTGATAATCAGAATAGTACCGAGCGAATTCCTGTTGTTTTTCTTTAAAAGTTATTTAATTTTTAGTAATATTTTACATATCGCTGATTTTTTGAATGGCTTCTTCTTCATTTTCCCTAGCGGATTTAACGCCTGATGAATACGAACAATTGTCTCAAATCAGGTTTTTCAATTGTTTTTCTTCATAATTCTGTTTTTTTTAAATAACAGAGCACGTAAAATGCAGTTACTTGATGAAATTCAGGTTTTATGAAGTTTTTTTAAAAAAAAACATTTCTTTTCAGCATTTGCAAGACGAACTGGTAAAGACAAACGAGAGAATTGAATCAATAACTGGAGTTCCTGATAGGTTGGCTCATCTTTCGTTATTAATAATCGTAATTCGTATTTATTGGGGTAGGAAACTGATCCGAAAATTAGATAATTTACCAAATTTTTACTTTTTTTAGTTGCGGAATCCGGGAAATTTTATTCTTTCGCTGGAGCTTAATAAATTACATTTCAGAACGGGTGCATTCGCCCATGATTTAAGGGAAAAAAATTTAGATGTTTTTACAGCGTATTCGTCCAAAATAATCAGTTTTTTTCAGTCAAAATAACAAAAGCAAATCGCAGGCGTTGGCCAAGAAGAAATTCAATGAAAATTATCGGAAGGGACTGAGGCAATTGGTTGAGACCGGGTTGGTCAGCGGGTCGGCCGAAGACATTGCCAGATTCTTCTTGCTTAGCGACGGCATCAAAAAAGTCTGTTTGATTTTGTAATAATTCGAGAATTTCGTCCTTGGTTATACGTATTTCGTCCAGTTTAGTCCGACGAAAACGAAGCATGTGCTTTTTTACTCTTCAAAACGAAACAAAAAATTTTCAAAACGAAATCAAACGCCAAAAACCTACTATTCGTCAGTTCTGATACACAACTACTTTTAGTCCGCTATCGGTGACTTCCTCGGCGAGAAGGACGAGCTGAATTTGGAGGTGCTGCAGCACTTTGTATGCCTGCAAACACTGCGCTCTCTGCCGTTGGTGCAGGCAATGCGTGACTTTTTGTTGCGCTTTCGACTGCCGGGCGAAGCGCAAAAAATTGATCGCATCATGGAGTGTTTTGCGCGACACTATTGCTCACAGAATTCGGAAGTGTTTGACCATCCCGGTCTGTAATTGCCTAAATAGAAAGTTATAAAAGTAATTTTAAACTTTGGGGAATCCGGCAAGCCAATGGGGGCATCGCTCCCGTAAATGTTACATAATGCATATTTCTTATTACCAGACACTTGCTACACACTGTGCTATGCCATTATCATGTTGAACACGTCGTTGCACAATCCGAGCGTCAGAGAACGCATGACTTTGGATAATTTTTCGCTTATCACCGACTCAATGAATGTATCGCGAGCGCTCATTACGGTGAGTACTTTTTTTATTATAATTTAATTATTTTCGGGCTAAATGGTTTACAAAAATGATAAATAAAATTGAAACTGATTCAGGTCAGAAATGTAAATTTTTGAAATAGTCAGACCCTAACGAGATTTTTTCTGGTTTAAGGACATTTACAATTCAATTCGTTCGGAGGCCTTCAAATTTCCGGACGACGACTTGCGGGACCATTGCTCGGCCGCCTTGCTTCAACAAGCCGAGAAGCAGGGATGGCTCCAGAAGCAAGGTGACCCAAATGAAATTGATGCAATTTTGCATTTTATTGTTAGGAAACCGCTATAAAACTTGGAATCGTCGATGGTTTGTGCTCGCCAACCGCTGTCTCTACTATTTTGAATTTCCCAGTGTAAATTGAGAGGAATTGCATTTTTCTTTTCATTGAAAGCTGCGCAATGTTTTAGAGTCGAGAGCCCAAAGGAATCATTCCGTTGGAGAGCATTCGCGTTCGGGTGAGTTTTTTTAAACTTAAACATTTTCAAGGATTTTCTTAAAATCTATAAGCATTCATTTTTATTGATTGTTAAATATGGTTTCTGAATTCCGACCGTATCTTTTTTTTAATCAATGCCTAAACTTTTGAGGTACTTGGACAAGAAATTGAAACCGGGCGACGCCCGCACGCGTTTGAGCTGTACTCGCCAAACACAGATTTGATCAAGGCGTGCAAGCAGAACGGGGAGGGACGACTGTTGGAGGGCCAGCACAGCACTTACCGTGTGAATATGAGTTGGAGACCCAAAACTGCAGTATTGAAAATTTATTTGCAATTTTTCGGTTAATTCATTCATTACACAGGAATAGCGTCATTGCAAAAAAAGCTCCTCATTTAGGCGTCCTTTATATTAAGATTTCCGCTCCGAGCAGAGAGGAGATGCATGCATGGATCAGCGCCATCCAACGCAGCATCAACAAGGATCAAAATATTGAAGTAAAAATTTATATTTTTTATTGTGTTTCTGATTAGAAAAAGAAACAGGCGCCAATGATAATCGAACATTCAGAATGTGCTTGAGAAGCGACGGAGAAGAATAGCCAGTGGTGGCTTATTGGTGGCCAAATCGTCGATGGCGACGCAACAGCGGGGCCTAGTTGACGATGGGGGTTGGTCGTTGGTAGTTAGAAGAACCCGGGGTTTTGAAAGTCCTGAGTAGTCGGTTTTTTTAAATTATATTCTTAAACTAAAACACCATTCAGACATGTTTGTCTGATTTTTCCTTGCGGGTGGAAACTTGGGATCTCGGACCTGACCATAAGAAAATTCGAGTTGCGTCATTACTGAAACACCGTCTAAGATCGAACAATTCAAACATCCTGCATTTTTTTAATTTTGTTTTAACCAAAGACCCTCCGGTCGCCTCCAATTGCGGTGATGATGATGTTAATAACAATAATGGCGATTGTGCAGTGCAGCAACGATGAGTTTGACGTCCTTCCTATGCCTTCATTCAATTCAAAGTCCTCAAGCTTTTCGATGTCCGGCTGGGCTAGCTTCCTATTCACCGATGTACAATAAATTCGTTTCAAATGTTGTAATTAATTGTCATCATTTTCGCATAAAGTTTTGTTTGGAAAGATAATGACCTGAAACCGAAAATAGTTAAATGTGCAAAAGCAAAACGTTGAAGCAACTTTGTTCGGCTAAAAACTTAGTGTCGGTAAGTGCCGTCGAGAAAATTTTCAAATGTGATTATCGTTGAGAATGCAATCAAAATTCAAAATAAACTTGCAAATATTTAAGAATTTGGCGATCAGTCAAATAAATTGGGTCAAGTAAGAACCACCAAATTTGTTGCTCGGTCACACCTTTATCGCAGGGTTGTATTCTTACCCCGGAAAACCCTGGTCTAATAATGCCGGGGTTTTCTAGCTCAGTGAGACCGTGTCCAAAACCCGGTAGCACGGATTTTTCCAAAATCACCCTGGGCCGGTAAAACCTGGGCCCGGTTCGATCTCTAATTTTTATGCCTTTTTTTTCTTGAGGATTTTTGTATGTGCCCTTTCTTCTTACTTCAAAAATTTAAGACAACGATTTATCGAAATTACTGCTTCCTTAAAACAAACGAAAAACAGCTGACAGATAATTACGAATTGCTCAAATTGAGTGTCTATCAGCCGGTGTCTCCTTGAAAAAATTAACTTTTATTTATGTACCTATTCCCTCCCCTCCCCCAAACCCTTGGGCTTGCTACAAACCTGGCAAAGATATGTGCATTATTCTGTTGATAGAAAATATCATTTTTAGCTTTTGAATTGAAATTGGGAATTACTATGGGAATTTTGGGCAAATATCACCTATGTGCTGTACGTCGTCTGCACACGTCCATTTGTCGACGTTCGACGGCGGTGCCAATGAGTCGCTATGAACCGAACAGTCAACTCCCTGTCTCTTATACACATCTAGATGTGTATAAGAGACAGGTGCTGTACGTCGTCTGCACACGTCCATTTGTCGACGTTCGACGGCGGTGCCAATGAGTCGCTATGAACCGAACAGTCAACTCCCGTACGAAAAACTTGAGGCAAACTTGGCGATCATTCGTAAAAGGTTTGCTTTGTTAATTCCTTGTCTTTTGAGTGAATATTTTACGGTTTTTTTTTCAAAAAATGGGGAAGAAGTTGAAGAGAAGAGTGAATCAATTGATGGTTGTTCAATTCATCGCACTTTTCCAGGCTGAACCGTCCGCTTACGCTGGCGGAAAAGATTATCTACTCGCACTTAGACGATCCGCAAAACCAGAAACTGGAGCGCGGTGTATCCTACCTGAATTTGCGTCCGGATCGGGTGGCGATGCAGGACGCTACCGCGCAAATGGCCATGCTCCAGTTCATTTCGTCCGGTATCCCGCGGGTTCAGGTTTGCAGATGATTTGTGAAATTTGCTTGTTTTCACATTTAAGCCCAAACAAATTTTTATAACCATAACAAAGAGAGTTACAATAGTCGTGAGAGATAAATGCTAAAAACTGCAAAAAAAAATTACAAAAATTCGCGTTGTATTGGTACCGTTCGTTTGCCCATTTTACTTTTTAAGTAAGACCAAGGTGTTAATCATTTTTGCAAAACACATTTGTTTCATTTCAGGTCCCTTCCACCATTCATTGTGACCATCTGATTCAAGCGCAAGTCGGCAGTGATAAGGACCTTTATAGGGCAAAGGTTGGCTTGATTAATTTTCCAATTTGTTAACTCGAATGTTGTCAGGAGGTCAACAAGGAGGTGTACAACTTCCTCAGCTCAGCTTCCAATAAGTACGGTGTTGGTTTTTGGCATCCTGGTGCCGGGATCATCCACCAGGTCATCCTGGAACATTACGCCTTTCCCGGATTGTTACTGATCGGAACGGACTCGCACACGCCGAATGGGGGTGGGTGGTGATGCTTATAGTTGTCATTTTCTTTGTAGGATTTTGAAAGATTCAAACTCAATCTTTAAGAGCCGGTTTAGGCAAATCGAATAATGTTTTAATCATTTTTATGTTATTAGGCGGATTGGGCGGCATTTGCATTGGTGTTGGCGGTGCCGATGCAGTCGATGTGATGGCCGGCCTGCCGTGGGAGCTCAAATGTCCAAACGTTATCGGAGTCAAACTGACCGGACGACTTTCTGGATGGACGGCAAGCAAAGACATCATTCTCAAGGTGTTTTTTTTTGTTTTCGAAAATTTAAATTTGGTAAAATTCCTATCGCAGGTAGCCGATATTCTGACAGTCAAAGGCGGCACCGGAGCAGTGATCGAGTACCACGGGCCGGGCGTCGAGACGATGGCCTGCACCGGGATGGGCACCGTGACGAACATGGGTGCCGAGATTGGTGCCACCACCTCCGTGTTTCCGTTTACTGACTCCATGGTTGACTACCTGCGCGCTACCAACCGGGCTGACATTGCAGAGCAAGCCAAGCAGCATGCGCAGCTGCTTCGGCCTGATCCGGGTTGCGAGTACGACAAGGTTTGGGTTTTTCTTGTCGAGACTAACATAATTAGAGGTTTATTGAAATCATAAACCATACAACTTTTCATAATTGTAATTGTCTCTTTTCAGCTTATCGAAATCAACTTGGACGAGCTGGTGCCCCACGTGAACGGACCGTTCACTCCAGACTTAGCCAGTCCCATCGACAAACTTGGGAATAATGCGAAAAAGAACGGGTGGCCGCTCGATGTGAAAGTAGGCCTGATCGGCTCATGCACCAACAGCTCCTACGAGGACATGTCACGGGCGGCCAGCATTGCACGTCAGGTAGAGGATGAGGCGTTGGAAATATGCCAACCCGAAAAATTTTCGCATTTTCCGAAACCAAATCTTTTTAAAAAAATGCAAATACAAAAATATTTTGGAATAACCGAACACGATATTAAAAGTTAGGCAAAACATATTTTTTTGAACATTGAAATGGATTTAAACCTGTTTTTGAGTTTATTAGTAATTTTCTTTTCTCTTTAAATTTCCAGGCCTCTAAGCACGGTGTGAAGCTGAAGTCCATCTTCACGGTGACGCCAGGCAGTGAGCAAGTGCGTGCCACCATTGCCCGGGACGGCTTCATCAAAGACTTTGAGAATATTGGAGGCGTCGTTTTGGCCAACGCGTGTGGCCCATGCATTGGCCAATGGGACCGGCGGGACGTGAAAAAGGGCGAAAAGAACACCATCGTCAGGTATTGGGTGGTGTAATTCGTTATTCCTAGGCTTTGGTGATACCCAATTATAAGTGTTTTTCTCGGTTAACTTTCTGAACAAAACCGTTGATTACCTACGTTATTTTCAAAAAGCTCTTACAACCGCAACTTCACCGGTCGTAACGACGCCAACCCGGCCACACACGCGTTTGTCACTTCGCCCGAGTTGACCATCGCATTGGCGCTGGCCGGCACGCTGGACTTTGACCCCCGGAAGGATTCTTTGACGGCCGCGGATGGTATGTGCCGGTGGGGAACTTGGGGTGGAAGTGCCAAGTAAAAAAAAAATGTTAAAAATTGTCAAATTTCCATCAAGGCACCAAGTTCAAGCTGGATGAGCCAAAGGGTGAATGTCTTCCGGCCAACGGGTTCGACCCGGGCGAGGATTTGTACCAGCCGGCCAGCTTCCAGGGCGACGTGGTGGTGGACCCGAGTAGCGACCGCCTCCAACTGTTGGATCCATTTGACGCATGGGACGGCAAGGACCTCACAGATATGGTCGTCCTCATCAAGGTGTTCAGGAAGGGTGCAAACCTATTTTCTATTGCTCAAGATTTTTTAGGATGTCCGGTTTTTTGTACAAAACAAGAAAATATGAGCAGAGACCTTCGACAATACAATTTTTGTTATTATTTTTAGGTCAAAGGCAAGTGCACCACCGACCATATCAGCGCTGCCGGACCGTGGCTCAAATATCGAGGACACTTGGACAACATCTCCAACAATATGTTCCTAACTGCCAAAAATGCGGAAAATGATGAGCTGAACAAGGCATATGAATATTTCGTGAAATAAAACACACAACACATTGCAAAAATGCATTACAAGATTTGAATCCCAATTTCTCCATTTTTTAGGTGCGCAATCAGCTGAACGGCGAGTGGGGGCCGGTCAGCGAGACGGCCCGCTTCTACAAGTCCAAGGCTCAAAAATGGGTAGCGTTCGGCGACGACAACTACGGCGAGGGCTCTTCCCGTGAGCACGCAGCGCTGGAGCCGCGTCATTTGGGCGGTCTTGCAATTATTGTCAAGAGCTTTGCACGGATTCACGGTGAAATTTGAAAAATTGGCTGAACGCGCCCGACTATGAATTTTGATTTTCTTTCCAAATTAATAGAGAAAAACAATGTCTATTTGGACTTAATGTTTCAGAAACCAATCTGAAGAAGCAGGGTCTTTTACCGTTGACATTCGCTAACGCTTCCGACTATGACAAAGTGCGTCCGGACGACCGTGTGTCGCTGCTCGGCCTTGGCGGACTCGCGCCCGGGAAGCCGGTCAAATGCGTATTGAAGGTGGTCAACAATTTTGAAAAGACATTTAACCAAAAAATTCTTGTGAATAAAAAAGCTGAAATCAAAATTTCAGCACAAAGATGGCAGTGCGGACGAAGTTGAGCTGCAGCATACGCTGAACGAAGGTCAAATTGAGTGGTTCAAGGCCGGTTCGGCACTCAACCGTATGAAGCAGTTGAAGGCGGCCAGCAACAAATGATAATTAGTGCAATTTGCTCTGTGGATGGGGGGAGAGGAGATGTCTGCGTTTTGGGATGGTGATCGGTCTGACTTTATCCCGCTCAACAAAACCGGGTTGCAATGATGGAAACCGAAAACTCAAAAAGCTTCCAGATGATCAAAATTATGGTCAAGTACATCTAATAATCCCGACTCTACGGGTCATTTCGGTATTCGTTTGGTTTCTCTCTCTACACACGCACTCATCGCAACCCTGGTTTCTGACAAAATAATATAGTGTGATTCGGGCTACCGTAGTATCAAAGCAAATGTTTTAAGTGATTGTGCAAGACATATATAATATAGTAATGTAACGCGCATAAATACAGCGTATAAAATGTTTATTATTTCTTCGAACACTCGGCTTTTCCTCAGCGCCTCCCTAAGTCATCGGCGGAAGGAACGAAGGTGTAGATGGAACGGAGCTCGACCTGCTGTTTAGTCGAGTCGGTGTCGGGGTGCCTTACTAAAACTCAAAAACTGTTTTCTAAAACAATCGGCATTAAATGTGGAGACGAATTCTTTACTATAATTATTCATTTATTTGTCCGCGAAGTGCCCATTCTTTTATCCTATCAGTTTAAAATTTCGAATGTTTTTAAAATTGAATTTGGTCCCCTAATGTGCTGCGATCGAGAAGAGACTGTGCTGTTGATCCGAGGCGAGTGACGCTCGATGATCGGAGATTGCCATGCCGCTGGGTCCGCGATGGGTTCCGTCTGGCGAGTGAGCAGGCTGCTTAGTTTCCTCCAACAGATACCGTTCCAGAACTATACAACCTACTACCTCAGCTTGACGGAACCCGGTGGTGCAGATACGTTGGTGCGCCGTAGTTACCAAGATTTCCACTAAGACGCAGAAATAGAACCTTTTTTTGCTAGCTAGAACGAATCGGTTACCGCCCATCAAATTCTCAATAAATGCAACCCAAAATTGCCTTTAATTTTTCGCTTCAATAACCAAATTTTCTACATTCCTAATCATTATTTTACTCGACAGATCAAAATTGCTTTTTCCTAATCATTATTTTATTCGGCTGATCAAAATTGCTTTCTTTTGAAAATGAGCTTTGTCGGCAATCTGATACTTTAGTAAATATTAAATATTTTGGGGTTGGCATTTTGATTTTAGGGAATAATAGTGCCCCTCGGGGAATAATAGTGTAGCAATTTGAATTGCAGAATACTGTTAAATATGGTCGCAAATGTTGTCGTCGTTTGCGGTGGGCCATCCGCTGTCGATACTCCCGCACGATCCACCCGAAACGCCGAGCCAGTCTGCCCAAATGGGGTCCGTGCCTCAGGAGGCGAGGACTCGAGAGACTAGTTCGGATCTACGGGTTGACCGGACGGGGAGTGGCGCCGAGTGCCGATCCGGCACAGATCAGAGCGATCAGAGAGAGCAACAGAAGACACTGTGTGAGAGAGAGAGACAGGCCAGACGTAGATCAGACGGGGAGATGATCAGGAGAGAGAGAAACCAATAGTGAGATGAAATTGATCAGACAAAAGTGCGAGAGAGAACAAGTAAATAAATCAAGATTTGTTGACGGTAAGGAATGATAAAGCCTTTGCAATTCAATGGAATGGAATGCCATTCTTAGTTTATTTAAATCTAAATGTATTAGGCAAAAAACCACCTAAACGAACGAATATTTTGTGAAAAATTCTTTGCTCCGATGGAAAAAATTGCTAAACGACGCGACCAAAGGAAATGGACGAATGACCCCAACGGAGGGCACCGCCATAAGGTGAGGGGCTGTCTCTTATACACATCTAGATGTGTATAAGAGACAGAGATAATCTTTTCCGCCAGCGTAAGCGGACGGTTCAGCCTGGAAAAGTGCGATGAATTGAACAACCATCAATTGATTCACTCTTCTCTTCAACTTCTTCCCCATTTTTTGAAAAAAAAACCGTAA
>MEIZ01000031.1:0-12623 GCA_001723225.1 Globodera ellingtonae | reverse complement strand
GAACCGGTTTTGGACTCGGAGGGATTCTTTGGAAGCGTAAATGTTAAAGCTTAGACTTAAGCACAAGTTCAAAGGTATGTAAATACAACTCTTTTTGTGCTCGGGGCATTTCTTAAACGATCCATTAGAAATACGAAGGGAATATATCTTCCGGGAAACAATCAGCCGAATTTTGCACAACTTGCCCATTTGATTCTTCTCCCATCAATGGAAACGGACAGAAACCGTTCCACACACTTTATGACAATAATGAAATATTATTAACCCCCGAAATGCACCTAATGAGTAATTAATTTTGGCCATTTATTATCAATTACATCTTTGCTGCGTCGTGATTAAATTCATCACTAACCAAACAAAAACAAAAACCAAATAACAATTTAAAGTTTATAATTAAGAAGTGTTTTCAATTGCATAAGTATGTGTGTAAACATTTATTACTCTATCGCATATTATCTCGCGTAGAAAGGACCCGAAAAGGCATAAAATCAGCTGAATTCCTCAAAAATCCGACTCAGAGTCATCGAAGAGACCTTTGCGCGCTTTTACAGATGCTGAAATAAAAACACCGATTTTGCTTAATCAAAATGTTTTTAATGCCTGAGGGTAATAAGTAAAAGATAACGGATTTTTCCGAAATTAACAATAAAACACTGCTCACTAGTCTTTTTGTAGCTGAACGGAGGCTGCTGTTGTTTGTTCTGTTGTTGGTTTGACGGCACGGCCGTCGCCTTTGGCACTTCTTTTGTGCCCGGAAGCGGTGTCGAGCCCATCACTTTGGCAAAGCCTAAATCGTCGTCGCTGCTCGACGAGGAAAAGATGGACGACCGCGTCTTCTTCGGCTTGACCGGTGGCGGCACGGCCTTTGCTGCTGTCTTTGGCCCCTGGGCCTTTGTAGCGGGCACCGGAGGTGGTTTCATCCTGGACGTCTGTTGATGATCAGCCTCCTCATCGACATAATCCTTCGACATCCGTTCCAGAGCCCTCTTCATACTGTCGTCCGCCCACAAATTCGCAGTTCCGGAGGACGGCGATTCTTTCTCTTCTTCATTTTTCTGCCGTTGTTGTGGTGATTCCAACCCTTTTTTTAATGCGGGTTTTGGCGTAAGTCGAGCACTTGATGCGTCTTCGGTTGGCTCAACAACGGAAGAGGGCGAAGGCGCTGGTGGTCGGCCGCCGACAATGCGTTGGGACGGTGCCCGGCGGGCTGAAGGACCCTTGACACGCGTCTTAACGGAGAAATGAGAACCCGAGCATAGATGAGCAAGGGGGGGTCGGCTTGAGCGATGCGAAAAAATGCTGCAGATGGTAAAACAGTTCGTTTCTCACCTTGAGCGCTTCGGTCGGGAGAGGTACAATCGCCTTCGTTATTGCCGGAGTGGGCTCCGATCTGTGATCGCCCCCGTCACCGTGCCGGTGGCCCTCCTCCCGTCGTCCACCATCCGCGCGTTGACCCAACGGAATTTGAGCGCCAATTTGGGCAATCCTGTTCTTCACGCTGGCCGGACCCAGCTCTTCGTTGCTGGATATAACAGCCGACCCCGTCTTGCGCACCGGTCGTGCCGGCGGTAGTTGACCATCGCCGGAAGGGCTAATCGGGTGAGCGGAAAGCGGCCTCTGAGACAGAGCACGATCCTGAATGGGGAGTTTCATTAGTTTTATCAAAAATATAAGACAAATTTTCAAGAATGCAATGAAGTGCTTAATGTACTGACGTTGCCCCTTATTTTAATTATATACGGGATTATTTCAACTACAAAATAATTTGCATCGAAAAAAGCATCCATTTCGTTAGCAACAAAAGAATAAAAATGAGGGACCGATCTGAACGCGACCGGCCCATTCTGAATGGCGGCTGCAAGCCGATTGGAGAAGGCCACGTCAAAGGGTTTGAAAACGGGCTTAGACATGTCGTCGAAGGCGGTGATGATGAATTAAGCGACAACAAATTGACAGTTGAGAATCAAAAACCGCCAAATTTAAAAATTAAACATTTTTTGTTTGTTCCATATGCAAATAAATTCCGGTCAGATATGCCCGCAAGTTTCCAGGACAGAAAGATAACCCTGGTTTTGTGAAAGCATTTGGCTTTCGACTGAAAATCAAGATTGATTGACGGGAGTATTCCCCCCCCCCGCCTATACGAATGATAGAAGCACTAAAGTCGAGGAAGAGCACGGCTTCATCTCAAAGAGCACAGCTGTGAACCAAAGGGAAATATAGTGATAACAATAATATCTGTCTCTTATACACATCTAGATGTGTATAAGAGAACGGTGAGAGAGTGTAGAGTGTTGAGAGGGAAAGAGAGAAACGAAAGACGGGGTGAGAGTGCACACAGAATGTGTTGTGAGGGCAGCTGTGTTAGAGANGGGGGGGGGAGGCTAAAACGTGGCGCGGAAACAATGGCAAAACGACTAACGGACGGATGAATGGCTGGATTAACGTCATCCAACACGTCCATCTCACAAAAAATGACAGCAAATCCATCCGCCCCCTCAAAATGATCTGATCACCGCCTCTCCCCAACCAACCCCCGCATCCTCGCGGTGGGAAAAGGAACCTTTGCCAGTATCTTTCGCCTTTTTAAAACAAGTGCTACAATACCTTCTCCATTTTATTTTTGGTACAGAATATCATTGCTATCAATTCGCAAAAAATGCACGAATGGTCATGGTTTTTTGTTTTTGTTGAGGCGTTAATGGAATGAAAAGCTGAGTAAGAAAGAAAATTAATATTTTTTATAATTTTCATTTTGTTGGAGCACAATTCTTCCTTTCAGGTTTTTAGAGTAAAGAAAAATGAACAAATTTTCGAAGGTTTTTTTGCGTTGGGATAATTTTTGGATAGATTTCCATCCCATAAAAATTCCATTTCTGAAAAATAATCCGCAAACAAATATTGGACGAGCGTGAAATAAATGGACGAGCCATCGGGATGGAACAAAAAACGTGGAGAGAACAATATTAAATCGATTTTTATGGGCTGGTTAAAATTGTGCAATTTTGAAAATCGACAAAAAAAAACCCCTACGTTTGTTGAAGGACTCGAAGATGAATCATTGGCCAATGTTTGTCGTTGAATCTGTCGTCCCACTACGGGCCGCAACGATTTGGTAGAATTTTTGAAAAGCTAAAATATATCTTTAATAATAATAAATATTTGTGGGACTAAAAGTGATTAATTAAAACCGACCTCCTCCTCCTCATCGTCGTCTCCGTCCTCACTGCTGCTGCTGAACAAACTCTTCTTAACGTGGCGTCCTCCGCTTCGCTTTGGTGTGCCATTTGCTGCTGCTGATGGATTAGCGCCCACGGATTTTTGAATTTGGAAGCCCTTTAGAACAAAAGAAAGAACTGTTTAAATTAAACAAATTAGCTTCTGTTCTCTCGACCTTTTGCTGTCCCTGCGACGATCTCTGGTGTCTTTCCGTTTCTCCTCCAATTCTTTCTCTCTCTCCTTCTGTTCTTTGCCTCTGTTCTGCATCTCTAATTCTCAACCCCTTCTGCTTCTCTTCACTCTCATCCACATGCCCTCGCTGCTCTGTGCCCCGCTTCTCTTCCGTTCTTGGCATTTTCTTGTGTTTTGTCTCCTCTGTTCTCTGCTTCTCTCCTGCTTCTCTAACCCTCTGCTGTGTCACACCAATCCTTTGCTTCTTTTCCTCCTCCTCCGTCTTCGTGCTGTCATCCTTTCTCTGTGCTCGTTCCACGATCTCTTCCATCAGCGCTGTCCTAAGCGAGTGACCCGCATTTCCTCCTCCACCCGTGCTTATCGTTGCCGCCGTCGGCGATAGTTCAGCAACAACAACGACGGGGTCTTGCGGGGGCGCGGATCGTCCGGAAGAGATGGAGGCGATGTCCTCCTCCTCCAATTTGATGGTGGTCATTGTTGTTGGAGGGGACATGCTGCTACAGAAAAATTAAATCTACACTTTTTTCCCCAGATTTTTCGTAGTTATTAAAAATGACGTTCTCCATGATTTCGGTAGTCAAAATATCGTTCAAAACTCTGTTAACCCCATTTTCATAAAATAACTAAGTTGCTGTTGGAGGGGAAAGGGGACAAGTTGAAGCAAAATCTTGGGATTGGTTTCCAAAATACTTTGAATGTTTTCCCCCACCTGTGCTCCTTCACCGCCTTTGCTGTTGCACTTTCCGTCTTCGCCTCGTTGGCCCTTCTCAGTGCCGCATAAAATTCCGGAGTGCCAATAATCGGCGGCAGTTCGCCCAACTCAAAGTTGTTCGTCGCCAATTTTTTCACGCCATCCCTAACGTTAGCACCGTCCATCGATTTGCTTGGCGGCATTCTCGGTGAAGATGAGGAGGATGGGTCGGAGGGGTCAAGTCCACTACTGCTCTGAAGGTTCTGCTGCGGATGATCGTCCTGAACTGCGTTGAACAGCTCGAAACCTCGATGGATGGCGTTCGAAATTGTATTGATGGTCCGTCGCTCGAACTCCTCGCGACTGATCTGTGTGAATATGTAAAGCCTCACGGACGTTCAATCCAAGCAAAGATTTTCAAAATACAATTTCGTCTTGATGTAAGCTTTGGCAATTGAACAACATTCTTCAAAATAAAATTGGTCAACTATAAAGAAATGTTTCGCAAACTTAAACGAACATTTGGCGGTTGTTCCCTGTACATTGTTTTGTGCCTTCGACCGCACAGTAAGTCAAAAGAAATGTCGTCAACTTGCTTAAAACTCGCAGTATTATAAAATTTGAGTACCGTATTTTTAAGTTTCAGTGCAAATCTCGCAACAAATTGAGTCAAAAATTCAAATGATCCCCCCCCTCCCCCCCCCCGATGTAAAGCAAAATTCTCAAAAATAGTTATGAAAAATTCCTTAACAAAAAGGAAAATGCACCACTGAAAACCGACATTAAAAAATAAAAAATATACCTCTAAAAATCGATTTTTAATTTTTGATTCAAGCCCCGAGAGATTTAAGGTACGAAAAAAAGAAAAACATGGAATTTCTCAGGTTTTCTTTTTTCTGAAATTTCACTCAACTCTTGGAAAAATCTTTTGATTCTATTTAGGTAGACAAAAATATTAAAAATGAAAAAAAACCTCCTTGACAAGTCGTTCCATCTTCAAACATCCAATCCGATTGCGAATGTTTTCAAACCGAGTCTCAAATAAGTCCATATCCGACTCCAAAGTAGCCCCAACTGTCTCAAAGTGTTGAATGGAGTTGAACATTCCCAAGACGGTGTTTTGGAGGGCATTTTTTAACTTAAAAGTGAACAAATCTCTGTAAAAATAACGATTTAAAACAAAAACCTCATTGTCCTGTTTCAGCGTCCAATGGTGAGCATGCTCCGAGAATTCAGTGAACTTGTCCTTTTTTTCTGTGTTTGAACTCGACCCACTCATAGAATTGCTTTAAAGCCTTAAGTTTGGTGCGAGTTGCGTCAAATAAATAAAGTTGGGAAATTAGTGTACAAAATTTTGAAGAAAAATAACGCAAAATTTTGAAAATTTTGACATTTTAGCAAAAAAACAGAACAGAACAACAAAATTGCGTAAAAACTAAATTCAAAAAAGGTCACTGAAACCGAAAGTTATTAATGCATCTTTCGAGTGGCTTTAAGATGAACCTTAATTTGCAATTCTTTCTCATTATTTCACATTTTTTTTATAATTAACCAAATCCGTTGGTAATGCCTTCTTATAAAATTGATTTTTTAAAATCGAGTCGGCATCACTGTTCATTATTCTAATTCGTATATTCTAATTTGTAAGACAGCTAAACAATATTAAAAATGGAATCTTCCACAAATACAGAAGCTGCGTTAAGTTTGTTCGACACCACCGGTGACATTCYTTGGTATTGCTATGTTAAKCTGTTCTTTTAGGTCACTCGACTTTTGCGTTGGCTGAGAAGGAGAATCAAATTGAGCGTCTGAAACGCCAAGTGCGCGTTTTGGAAAGCGAAAACGCTGAGCTCGCCAGTTCACAGCCCAGACTCAGGAACGCGATGGGCAAAGACTGCACAGCGGAGGTTTGTGCCAAATTGAACATGCACGAGATTTTCGAACTTTGTTGGGTAATCTCAAAAATTCTAAAAAAATTCTCAATTTTTAGATGGTCAAATTGGACAAGGAATTGCTTTTGGCGAAGGAGCAGTGCGAGCGCTGGCGGAATGACTTCGTTGAGATGTCTAAGAAGTACGACAAGTTTGAGAAGGCCACCATCGAACAGATTGACAAGAGAGACAAGCAAATCGAACAGTTACGAGACCAGGCCATGGAACTGGAGGAAGAGAACGGAAAGGTAACTTGAGATTTATTGCATTTTTTAAATTAAATTATGCTTTCATTGTTCAATTTAGTTGCGCGAGATGATCCAAGATGAGAAGTCCAGAGTGTGGCGTATGCACCAAGAGGAGTTTGGCAGCCAATTGGCAACACCAAAAGTTTGATTCTGTCTCTTATACACATCTAGATGTGTATAAGAGACAGGTGTGGCGTATGCACCAAGAGGAGTTTGGCAGCCAATTGGCAACACCAAAAGTTTGATTTTTTCAGTTGCTGTGCATGTGGGGTTTTTTAAAATATTTTCCAGGCTCAAATTTTTGCTGACGTTCTGTCGGCGGGTCCTGCTCAGAACGTGGGAGTGCCGGAAAATGATGAGGTGGTGGGCGAGTCGATGTGCGAATTCGATGTCAATGATGCTGATCTGTTCGCAACGAATTTGCTGATGATTCTGGAGACGTTGGACAAAAACCAGCACAACTCGACGATAATCCAAAACGACATTTTCGCCTTTCTGACAGCGCAAGGCATCAACTCCAATAACTGCGAGAAGTTCGCCGCGTTTGCCTCGGTCTATAAGAAAGTGGTCCGTTTGTTTTTAAGGGAATGCGCATTTTTGAGAATTCTTTTAATTTCTCTTAAATGTTTTTTTGAACTACTATGATAGTCTTCGGCTTGGAAATATTAAAAAATAAACATTATATTACTTCTTTTAGATTGATAAGCGTCTGGCCGAGATTCGTAGCGGGAATGAACAGCTTCGTTCCAACCTCTCACTGGGCGACAAGGACCTTGAAGCCTGCATGAAACATTTGACGGTCCAGGACTCCATCACTCTGTCGTCGATGCCGTCGTTCGCTGGGMTYTCTAARGAAATTGCGCTTCAGATGGAGGCGACAATTTTTCTATTTTTTTAGTTTAATGTTTTTTCTTTTTAAGTTTTCAATGGCGGAAACAGAACACAATTTGACCGTTGGCTCMATGGCGGCTGCCAACCTGGCGAATCGGACCTCAAATCTTGTTGAGGCGTGTGTTCGGATGTTCGACAAGTTGCGCGGAACTGCCGAATTCTTCCAAAACCTTCTCAAAACGTTCGGAGTGACCGCTGAGGAGTTGGGCGAGGACATTGTCGGCAAAATCGAGGCGATGAAGTTGGACATGGACAATTCTGTCGGGGAGGCACAAATCATTCTCACTGAAGTGAAAGGTATTATTACACCCTCAGAGGTCCGATGCCATTCAATTTGGGTCGGAAATAGCTTAAGTTCCATAACTGTTACGCCGCTAATATACACGTGTTTATGAATTTAGACGCGGAAAAGAATTGGCGTTCAATTTTGCATGATCAAAGCCAAGCGGCTGTCAGCTTCAACTCGACAGTGAACACGTCTACTCGGAACGAGTCAAAGCAGGAGCAGCAATTGTCCGGCAATGCTTTGGAGGTTGGACTTTTGTATGCCTTTTATTGGATTTATGAAATTRKCAGGAAGTCCAAACGCCACAAACACCGCTCACCACAAAATGTGCGTTGAAGACGGACGAAATTGCGGAGTTGAAGATGAGCTTGGACAACGAACGCACTGCGAAGGAGRCGTTGAAAGGACGCGTTGCCAGGCTGGAGGAATTGATCGCTCAAAAAGGGGCCGAGAACGACCGGCTTCTGCTCAAAATTCAGGTCTTTTTACATTTATTTAAGAATAAATTTAAAAATTTAATTACAGGAGCTTGAGTTGAAGCCGTGTGAGAAGTGTGCCGAGCTGAGTGATCTTTATGAAACGACCAAGGCAAAGCTGGACGGCGAATTGGCCACGGTGGTCGAATTGCAACAGCGAATTGAGGCGCAGCTTCAGTCCATCAAAGTGTTGCAGGACGAACTCGAGCGCATTTCATCGTCGTCCAAGGAAAATGTGAGGAGAAGAAGCATTTTGTATATTTAGGCTGTCTCTTATACACCTCTAGATGTGTATAAGAGACAGGCTTCAGTCCATCAAAGTGTTGCAGGACGAACTCGAGCGCATTTCATCGTCGTCCAAGGAAAATGTGAGGAGAAGAAGCATTTTGTATATTTAGGATGGCCTCAGAATATCGCTTTAAATGCATATCGGGTGCCACAATTCCTTTAACACACCAAGATTTTTAAGATTCTCAGCGCGGAATTGAAGAAGACATTGGTGGAGCACAGTCGGACGGAGCTGAACCAAATCTTTGACACAATGTCAGCAAAAATGCATAAATTGAATTTCTTATTTTTAATTAAAATTCAGGTCTTTTGCCAAGTCGCGCTGCAGCTCCGTGGTCGGAGGGTCTCAGGCAGCCGGCAAGAAGGGAAAGGACGGGAAGAAGCAGACAAAGCAAGCCGATCAGAAGAAATGAATAGCGGCGTTCGATCGGCTTGGGTGGTCCGGTGGTTGAGGGCGGCGTGCCAATTCTAAGCAAATCTCGTGACATTATGCGCTTGTTTTGATATGTATGTCCTATTTATTGTGTATCATCGACTATAATGCATGTTCTGCCGATTAAATCGATGTTTTTGTCGTCTGATAAATTATGCTCAATACTTCATTAGCTCGATCATGATCTGATCCCGATGAGCATTCAACAAATAAGCATCACCCAGTCCCATTTGTTCTCTTCTTGTTCCTCATGCCGTCTCTTCTCCTCCCACAGTCTCTCCCCCTATCGTTCTGATCGATAAAGCACCTCATGAAAGATCCCCTCAGGCTGTCCGCCAAATTATGCCCCAGGGGCACTTGTCCAATCTCCCGCCAACGATTGACAATTTACACCAACCCAATAACAAAACAATCATTTATTGTGATTTGATCAAGGTCCGGATCACGGGAACGAAATCTGCTGATCGGCTTAATCTGTAACTTTGTACGAGACCACTAGCAGAAGAAGAGTATTTTATAACCCCGGTTTGCCCGTTTTGTCATCTCCTGACGTAAATAGAGCACAATTGTGATTTGACTATGGTCTGATCAAAAGCAGCAAAATCCGATTAAGGTCTAAATTAGGCAATCCCAAACCTCAGAGACTTATGGAATTGGCTGCATAAAATGCCTCTGAAGTTGGATTCCAGCTTTGAGTTGGCTTTCCGTCGTGCCGTCTTCTCTCTTCTGCTACTGCTTGCCCACCTGGTGTTCAGCTCCTTGGTTCTGTCTCTGCTCGGCCAGTTCGAGTGGGCCAAACAAACGGCGCACGATGGCAAGCAGCCGCAGGCTTTGCAGCGCAGTCGTCGCATGGACTTCGAACGGCGCGAGCTGATCAGCACATTATGGGCCGAGTCAGTGGCCGCCAGATCGGGTACGGTAGCTGGGAAGACGATAGTGATGAAAAGAATCGAAAAGTAACCCAATGGCATTTTTTCCAATTATTTTTGGCACTAAAACAGAGTCCGACTGGTCGCTGGTGGCCAATGCCAAATTGGACGCGTATGAACGGCTGTTGGCATCCGAATCGGACATGGACGGCACATGTGCCGCCATCAGCTCCCCGTCGTGGTCAAACCCGTGGACATTTCCTGACGCAATGCGCACAACGTTTATGGCCATCACCACAATGGGCAAATGTTTTAAAAAAATGCAATAGTTTATAAAATATTTAATTATTTTAATCATATTGATATTTTAACAATAAGGATTTTGTGTAATTTTATTTTGAATTGATAGAAATTTAAAATTAAGATCTAAGCCTTAAATAAGTTTGCCGCTTTTCCCCTCCGCAGGCGGCGGAGTGCTGACAGAAACGGTTCCGCCACGGCTCGGCCCCGCCACCAAATTGTTCTCCGCCATTTTTATTCTTTTCGGCATTCCTTTGACGCTCATTCACATTGGCCATTGTGTGAAGGCGCTGAATGCGCTAATCGACGCAAATTTCGAGTCGAATTTCATCGCAAATTAAATCCCCACGCAATTTCAGAAAGTCGTCAACTTTTGGCCTTTTGGCGGTGTTCAGCGGCATCGTTCTGATTGCTGCCATTATCGTTGACATTGTACTGGTTGAGGACGAGGAACACGAAAATGAGGTGAATTTATGCCATTAAAAGAGAAATTATTTAAATTTATTTGTTCTTTTGGCTAAATTTCAATGGAACGCGTAGGCATCGAATGAATTTCCGTGTCTATTTTTAAAAATTTCAAAAATAAATTAAATTTCCATGAATTTCCAACTTTAGAATTCGTTCCTGGACTCTCTGTTTACGGTTTTACTTGCTTTCGGCACAATTTCGGGCCACTCCCTCCGGCACTTTTCCCTTTTTCTTCTCATCCCTTTTTCAATTGTACTGCTCGCCGTCTCCGGCCTCATTTTCAGCTCATTGCAACGGTTTTTTAAATATTCGACACGCGGAAACGCAACGGCTAAATAAAATCCAAAATTTGAACTGACAGAAAATTTCCAATAGAATTTTTCACAGGGCCATCGAACGTTGGTTGGCCCCGCACGAATTTGCGTTTGCCAACGGAATTTGTGGCCAAATTGAACGGGCGGTCAGCGGCGCTCGGCTCAACGAGGAACACGACGAGGAGGAAGAGGGAGAGGACGACGAGTTCGAGCAGCACCAGCATCATCCAGGGGTGCGCACGCAGAATTTCGTTTTTCATGCATTTTTAATGATTTTGTTTCTTATTTTTGAGTTTTCAAATAAATTTCATTTTCGTCACTAACAGCTGCAACAACAACGGACTGTGCAGTTTGAATTCGGCGACTGTTCGTATGCGACAGATTCGTCGACGAATTTGTTGCTGACGACGACGCCCTTTGGCGGAGGAAGAAGAAGCGTTGTCGGACAGACAATTCGAGAGGATGACGAGGAGCAACATTCACCGTCCAACCGCGGAGATGATGCTGATCACTGATCGGTGTGCTCAAGACACAAGCCAAAAGACTTTTTGTTAATTGATCGAGCCCAGTTGCACCTAAATGATCTGCTCCAAAATGTTGGACTGGACCATAACAAACTCATCTAATCTGATGGTCTGCTTCAAATTGAGGATTAGAATCTTAAATTAGTGTTATTCGCGTTGTTAAAATTGATAAATGTTTTTTCTTCTTTTATGTTTATTTCGACATTTTTGATGCCAAAGAACCAACATTAAAATCGTAGGCGTTCATTTGATCACAAACAATTCCTCTTGTTCTCTGTTTGTTTCCGATTCGTTCTCTTTCTCTGTCTCCCCATTCTCTCACCACATTTGCCAGCCGGGCCGCAAAGCGTCCAGGCGCATCGCGCGTCGCGAGTTGACGCGTGCATCGTCGCCTCGGGGCATTTCCTCTTCACTGACCGCCGGCGGCGCCGTTCGCTTGCCCAACGATTGGCCGGCCAACGAATCGAAGTAGCGTTTGGCGGGAATCGGCGATCGGTCGAACAACACGGGGCGAAAGGAGCTGACCGGACCGGAGGCGAGCAGTTGGTCCGCGAGCAGAGCATTTGGGATGAAAAACCGCTGAAAGTTCTTTCAAAATGTACGGTTTTTGAGTTGTTAGAATTGAAAGATTTGATTATACGAACCGCCGAGTCCGGGTAGCTGTCACGCAAATGCAATCTTCCCGCAGAATACGCTTCTGATGGGTTGAAGATGAATATGACGACGACAAGTTGGAGCAGTACAGGGAGTGTAGAGGAGGAGGACATTTTTTTAACGGAAAGTCCCTCAGAGTGTGCGAGTTAAACACAAATGTCTTCTAGGATTTAGATTTGATTTAAAACCAAAAATGCCATTGAATTCTATTGACTTAATGGGGTTGCCACAAAACTCTAATGTTTAATATAAAAGCTATGTAAACTGCCCAACTGCAGAATAATGCCATTGCCAAAATAAATTTATGCGAATTGAATAAATGGGAGGGATTGTGGCATTGGCATGCAACGGGTGGCACGTGCAGAGAAATTTTGGCACATTCTAATTAAGGGTAATTATGCCCATTTCCGCTATACGCAAACTTTTGGGCATTCCCTCAGGGCATAAATGGCTTTTTGCTGTTTTTTGGCCAGGAAATTATGGTAATTCGGAAAATTGTGCAAAAATGCAAATTTTTTATTCGGAATTTGGAAATGCAAAACTTTTGAAATCGGCTCAGAATTTAATGAATGAATTTTCGTTGAAATCTTTATCCCCCCCCCCCGACCATTTTGAATTTCAAATCTCGCCAAATCCGCCAAATTCAATTTTTTTGTGTCGAACCTTTTGCCAGAAGCTAAATTTCAGGCAAAAATATTGCAGAGGTGCAGAATTACAACAGAAAGTCGTGACCAAAATTTATGAACAAATGGCCAATTTGGCACTGGCAGCAATTACAGGACAAAGGCGACAATGCCCCCAGGGAAATAATAACAAATTCCTGCGCACAGTTCGTGACC
>MEIZ01000030.1:573275-595809 GCA_001723225.1 Globodera ellingtonae | reverse complement strand
ACGATTGGGCGCGGCACGATTGGGCGCGCACGATTGGGCGCGCCCAATCGTGCCGCGCCCAATCGTGCGCGCCCAGTCGTGCGCGCCCAATCGTGCGCGCCCAGTTGCGGGGTACCGCACCCAAGTTGCAATTGTAAGCCGTCGAATGTGATCAAATTGGTTATCGCTTTTTTCTATGGGGGGGGGATTATTGAGGCCCCACCAAAAGACCATTTGGAGAGGTTAGCACTGAAAAAAGTATTTAAAAATGAAATTTTCGCCTTTTTTTCATAATAAATCTATATTTTAGGCATTTTCCAAAAAGTCCATAATTGACGTTTTTTAGTCCATATAAATCCGCTCTTTATATATTAAAAATTGGAATTGAGGATCCTTCGAGATTCCGATCGAGAATCTCGAAAAAATCTCGGTCGAGCCAAAATTTTTCGATCGAGAATCTCGATCGGTCCGATCTCTACTATTGATAAGTCTGAATTTTTTGTGGACAAAACGCCAGAAAAATTCTTATTCTTTCTCACCCAAACGCTCGCCGTTTAGCGTGTAAATGATTTGGCACGTTGCCAAATTGAGGCCGCAGTCGACGACGTCGCCGACGCCAAAATGCCGGCATCCCATCGATAGAAATGCCATCGTCATGGCGGCATCCCTCAAATTCGTAGCCCCAAAACTCGCCCCAGCTGTCGTATGCGTAAGAGCCAGCCTTTGTAAAACCCGACGCAATCGTCCAACGGCATTTGCCCAGGGCGCCAGTTCAAAGAAAATGTCTCTAAATTGGTTATTAAATTTTTTTGTTTAAAATTCTTTGGCTTTAGACACCTGTCTCTTACCTAATTAAAAAAAGGAACTTTAAACAAACCCAAAAAATCCCTAAAAAACTATTAAACCAAGAACATTAAAAAATAGTTAAAAAAACCTAAAAAAAAACTAGAACACCAAAAAAAAACTTTAAAAAAACCCCGGAAAACACG
This sequence comes from Globodera ellingtonae, assembly GCA_001723225.1. NCBI lineage: Eukaryota > Metazoa > Nematoda > Chromadorea > Rhabditida > Heteroderidae > Globodera > Globodera ellingtonae. The sequence goes on along the minus strand of MEIZ01000030.1, from coordinate 594,841 downwards.
TGTAAGAAACGCAAAAAATAATTTTAAAAGAAATTTTTGACATTTGGCGTATATTTTGGGCTAAGGCAATAAATCCGAGTACTATTTATTGAAGTTGCAATTGTAAGCCGTCGAATGTGATCAAATTGGTAAAATTATCGTTTTTTTCTATGGGGGGGGGGATTATTGAGGCCCCACCAAAAGACCATTTGGAGAGGTTAGCACTGAAAAAAGTATTTAAAAAATGAAATTTAAATATATTTATCAAAAATTTAATCGGGATCGATCCCGGTTTTTCAATCTAGGCAAATATCCGAGCATCTCTTTATTTGTGTGGACATCGAGGGCCGGGAGTAGTCCCAAGAGCCTGATCCCAGTGCTAAATCCCGATCTCGGGGTTTTCAATCCCGGGTAAGCCCGATCCCGATTTTTTAAAATCTTGATCCCGTTTGAATTTTTTTAAATTCTAAGATAAATTTTCAAAAAAATTTCACCAAATTGCCTCACCAAGAAACGCCACGCCCAATTTGTCCATTCTCAAAAGCATTTGCGCCTCGCGTCCGCAGCCGTTGAAGCAGACGTTGTGCCGTGTACTCATCAATCTGCAAATTTTTGAAAATTAATTGCAAGTTTAAAAAAATACCAAATTAAAATTCTTTTAATATTGGCGCCAAAGAAAATCTCATTACTAGAGTCCGACGAGCGGATCCCGCGCGGGATTTTGCGGGATCCCGCTCCGCATTTTATGCCTTTTGCGGGATTAATCTAGGGTAAGGCGGGACCGGGACCAGTACTGAAATGTCTTTTCTGGGACTGAAATTTAGTCCCGGGTTTTTTCAAGCTCCAGTATAAATGGTCCCGGTTTTTTCCAAAACGTTTTTTTTGTCCATAGTCCCGGTTTTTTTGACCGGGACTAATAGTCCCGCTCCCGGTTTTTCCCAAAAGTTCCGGTCCCGCCCTATGCTAGATTAATCCCGCAAAGATTGCAAAAAAAATCCCGCGCCGGAATGCCAAAAAGGAGGAAAAATGTCAACTGGAGAAAGTAAAAAAAAAGGACAAAAGCGATAAATGACAAAAGTGTCAAAAAGNAAAAAAAAAGGACAAAAGCGATAAATGACAAAAGTGTCAAAAAGGAGAAACCTAAACATTAATAAGCGTTTGAATTTTGTTTTGCGACGAATTTTTGTTGCTGATTTCAAATTCGGTAAAAATATAGGTATGTGCGGAATCGCCTATATAAATGAAAACTTTCATTGTTTTCAATCATTCTTTTTCAATGTTTTTTTTTGTTTTGCTTTTTTTACTTTTAGGGATAATTTTGTAAACGAAAGATCTATGTTTAAGAAATGTTCTTATTTGGAAACTTAATCTTATTTTTCTCAGTAATTTTCTTATTTGAAATAAACTTAGTTACCCACCCTGGTTTAGATTAGCAAGTTTTAATGGCGCTTTATAACTGCATTTTCAAAAAAAAATTGTCAAAAAAAAAAAAATCGGAGACGCCCTATATTCTCAAATTTTGTTGAATTAAAATAAATAAATTCACGAGTAAAAATACGTACCAAACTAACAGAAAATAAGCAAAATAAATCAATTATTATTTTTTTATTTAACGAGATTTTTGTGCTTATAAATTTTTCGACAAATATTGTTGTCTTTATTTTAGTCAAAATGCCGTCGCGCAAAGAAACAAAGCTCCAACATGCTAAAAAGGAGAAAAAAGCCGCTAAACAGCCACAAACGTCTCGTGCCACGGCTTAAACGGTAGGAAAAGCAAAAAATAAATAATCAAAAAGGTTAAATTGATTTTATTAAAGAGTGATTCTGATTCGGAGCAAGAGCAAGAAGAGACAACAACCGATATCGAATATGATGAGAATTTCACGGATGGCCCACTCTTGGAAATGTTTGAAAGGGCATAAGGAAGCTGCGTGTCAAACGGGGTCCCGTCCATGCCGATGCACAGGTTTTTCGTGTTTATTTAATTATTTTCGATGAATTGGCAAAATTCAAAAAAGTTGTCTGTGTATTCAGAAAGCTCAAGTTGCCTTAAAGAATTAGGGTTGAGCCCCGCCCCATCGGGGGCGGGAAAAATCGGGGTCGGGGTTTTCGTCCCCGACCAAAAAAGTCGGGGTTCGGGGGTTTTCCCAGCCAAAACCCCTAAAAATTCATAAAAGTCGGGGTTGGGGAACGGGGCTCACCACTATAAAGAACAATGGGGTCAAGAAAAAAAAATCGATGCAATGCTTTTTCGACCGCTCCATGCCATTTTTTGGCATTATGCAAGTTAGAAAATGAGCCCGTCGTTTTATACGAAAAAAATTTCCGTTTTTTTGTCATCAGTCTTTTTGACACTAAGTTCTGGGGGGGGGGTCGACGGTGATTTGAAGTCGGGGTTCCTCCTCGAACCCCGACTGTTAGGGTTTTCGGCCGCGGATTTAAAAAAAAACTTGATAAGATTTGTTAAGAAACTTATTCCAAAAACATCAGAACTGCCAATTTTCGTTTGAAGCGGGCTGAATTTAAATATTAATTAGTGATTTGAATTTCTCATTTTAAATAATAGATAAAATTCACTTTTTTGTTTATCACGTCAAAAATTGCAATATTATGAAATTTGAAGGTCAATTGCAAAAAAAATAAACAAAATAATAAATGAACATTGAAACGTGTGAATGCATAGTAAAATGCTAACTTAAAAATTATAATTCGCAGATTTACGTTAACAATGGCAGTCCGCGTGGTCTGGCCATTATTATTGAAAATGTGCGCTTTCAAAATCTTGAGGAACGATTTGGATCGGAGCACGATTTTAAAATTATGCATAAACTTCTGCAAGATCTTGGGTATAAGGTGCGTTTCCGAAAGAATCTGACAGCAGCTGTGAGTTATAAATTTATTTGAAACAACAAAAAAATTAGTGAACAAATCCCGGGATCCGGAACTGGGTCCCCCGATTTTTAAAAATACGCAAAAGTGTCCCCATATGTTTTTTTTTGGATTGAGGGTATTTTGGCGAGTAAAACGCTCAATTTTCTTTATAAAAATGGTTTAAATTTTCAAAAAAACCCGGCATTATCCATAAATCTAAGACAAATCTCCGGGTCTGGATTTTCAATTTTCAAAATTATCGGTGCAATTTTTCCGGATAATCAGGAAACACCGGAAAAGTGTTGGAAAACGCCGGTTCCTGACTCTGATTTGGAAATCTGGTCTTTCCGATCCGGTATCTGTCACTTAAACAATAAAAAATTAAAAAATTTTCTTTTTATAAAAAATGCATTACATTTAAGGGCATGCTCAGTTACATCAGAGAATTAGCACGTGCACACGGGCACATCCAAGGTCAAAGGTAGAAACATTTAGTGGTACTATTAAACGGGACACCCATTATTTATTAAGTGCCATTGTCGTTATCATGTCGCACGGAGTGTACGATGGGATATACGGAAGCGACGATAACATTGTGAACTTACACCGTTTTAAAGCAGAATTAAATGGAGAAAAGTGCCCGAATCTTGCAGGAAAACCTAAGATTGTAACTTTTCATTTAAAAATTTAAATTAAGTAAAAACCATTTTAAAAAGTTTTAATTTATTTATATTTTAAGTTCTTCGTACAAGCGTGCAGAGGAAGTAAGTTATTAAATTTCTTCAAAATTCGGAAAATGCTAAAATTTGGATTAATTATGGAAAAATTGCGAAACATTGTGATTTATATGTACTAAAAGACGCTATATTCTAATTTTTGCAATGAAATGCTAATTCCGGGCTTCTCGCTTCCATATTAGGAAAGAAAAAACATGCTAAAACTTGAAAATCTCATCTCTAATCATAGAGCTTATCCATACCTCACATTGATACATACTTAAAGGACAGGCAACAGTGTTTCGAATCAATCATAATGAAAACTTAATGAAATTGTCTAATAGGGTGCGTTCTGCATTTGACTGAGAAAGGAAGTAATTATGGTCTTGAGGATAAGTCAAATCGGAAAGCCGGGGTGGGGGAATGTAAATTCTAAAGTATTAATTGGCTTTTTATTGAATTTTTAGGATTGAAGGACTATGGCGTTCGTGCAATTCAAAGTGCCGGCCGTGAAGAACAAGGGACATCACGCATAGCTGCGAGAGACAGTTTTTATTTACTTTTGCATATTTTTGATCTCCGTAAAATGCATTCAATTAAGTCTGATCAATAGTCAATCAAAATAACTCGTCCTAAAATTTACGCCGAACTTTCTAATAATCCATTGCTATGCTGAATGTTTGTCAATAATGTTTAATTTTACTTAATATGAGCACAATTTGCTGCTGTATTAATTTCTGCGTGAAATTTTTTCACATTTTGCCCATAGGCTGTAGGTTGCCGAACCGAGACCAAAAACGTGCATTTTTCGGTTCGATTACTACTGGTTTCGGTTAACCAAAAGTTTCGGTTCGGTTATCATCATTTTGTTTTGGTTAACCTAGGCTTACCGACCCGTCCCGTTGAAATTGAACGTAATAAAAAATATTTTGAGTCTTGATTGTGTTTTTGTTGAATTAAAAAAAATAAATTTTATGCAAAAAATATTTTGGTGCAAAGCTTAAGTTACACCCTAAGTACCAGGGATGTTCGAGATCTTGGTCTCGAGTCTCGATAAATTTCAATTCCCGAGCATCCCTACTAAGTACATCGGAATAGTCAGTGTCGAATTGTAATATTGGAGCCAATTCCATCCGCACACATTTTTTTTGGAACATAAAAATAATCAGAAGGAAAATGATCGACAAATAAATCAGGGATGGCATTGAAGACTAAAAATGCATTTGAATATATTTCATAATATTTTTGATGCGACGATTATGGTGAGAAAAACTTTGACATTTTCATAAATTTTAATTTGTAACTCGTCGATGGCGGGGGGCACAACGATTGTTTTATGAACAGGGCTACGATTTTTGTGCAAGAAAAATTGCAAAATACCGTACGCGCTAAATGGGCACGAAATTTTGCCAAAAAAGCATTAAATAGGCACAAAAAGTCGTCAAAAAATGTTAATTTGCCTAAAAATCCAAGTTCTGTTTATGAATATTGTAGCAGAACAACGTTACGGTGATTCTCATGCAACCGCCCCCTCCAATTAATCCAACCCTCCCAACGTCCACTCCCATCACACTGATTTGAGCCCAACAACAAAAAAAAAATTTTGATCGGTTTAATCTTTAACAACAACAATAAAAATATTAAATCTAAATGCCATCGGCACTAATGAATTTGAAATTCGGTCCAAAGTTGCCGCACTAATTTGAGCCCGACAACAAAAGTCTTATTTAGCGCCGCCGATGACAAAAGTTTATTTAACTCAATTGATAATGATCAAAAAGTAATTATAATGGATAAAACTGATCGGTTTAATCTTCAACAACAGAAACATAAAGTTATTATTTTTCCAATTAAATGCCATCGGCAATATCGAATTTGAAGTTCGGTCCAAAGTTGACTTCAAGTTTGTCGACAGGAAAGAACAATGTAATGCACGGAAACAAATCGTCGGCAGAATCAACAAACAAATTGGCGGTGTCTGCAAAAAGAAAATTTATTAAAGTTGGCCAACGGTGTCTGGACTTTTTAAAAATGAATTGCCCCTAAAATTTTTTATTCTTTCTCACCCAAGCGCTTCCCGTTTTTTGTGTAAATGATTTGGCACGTTGCCAAATTGAGGCCGCAGCCGATGACGTCGCCAGCACCAAACTCCGGCATTCCAGCAATGTAAGGAGCACCAATATTATCCTCATAGACACATCCCTCATATTCGTGGCCCCAAAACTCGCCCCAGCAGTCGTATGCGTAAGAGCCTTTGTAAATTCCGACGCATTTGTCCAACGGCATTTGCCTTGGCGCGAGTCCAAAGTAAAGAGTGCGTCTAAACATAAAATTTCAAAAGAAGTTTTGATATTGGGCATTTTTAGGGCATATGAATCCGAGTCCTATTTATTGAAGTTGCAATTGTAAGCCGTCGAATATTATTATCTTTTAATTACCGCCATTCTTTGCGCTCGTTCGCTTCGAATTTCAGTTCAAAGTAGAAAATGCCACGGTCTCTGTTTGGAATTGGCATCTCAGCAAACACAGAGCGAGCACCGAGATGAAAGTCATCATGAAAATATTTGTCATCGCTTTTGACAACCAATCGTCCGGGCTCGACCAGCGTCAACTCATTGTAACATGCGGCGATATCCCATCGATTTTGGGTGGTTAACACTGAAAAAAGTATTTTAAAAATAAAATTTAATAAAGAGTGATAATTTTAAAAAACATGTTTTTGAGTATTCAAATCTGTAGAGACATTGGACACCGATGATAAAATCGTGCCGTCACAGTTTTAAATAGGGTAAAGCGGGATCGAGAGTTCCGAAGAACCGTGAGGAAACACCAAGGGTCTGATCTCGGCTAATCTTGAACCCGATTTTGTTTAAAATCCCAACCCCAATCAAATTTTTCGAAATTCCAACAAAATTTTCAAAAAGAATTTAACCAAATTGACTCACCAAGAAACATGCTGTTGAACGCCCCGCGCAACTTGTCCATTCGCAAAAGCATTTGCGCCTCGCGCTGTTCCTGCATTTTGTGCAGTCCCTTCACTTGGGCCATTTGGGCACGCAAAGCTTCGAGCTCTGTCAGCATACATTTTAAGCCTAAATAAATTTAACAAAAATAATTAAAGAGAGAAATCTAAAATTTAATAATGAAATTTCAAAATTTCAGTTATTAACGAAAGAATGGAAGTTGTAAGACAACACAAATTTTAATGTTGAATTCATCTGATTTATGACCGTACGATGTTCCGTCGTTTGAACAGCGGGTACTATAAATGTTAAAAGCATATGAACGAATGTAAAAAATGCGTTTAAAAGTTCTTTTGCTCCTAGGCCAAAAATCGGGTAGAAAGGGAAGGCACCTTCCTGGAAGGGCTAATGAGGGCATTAAACAAACAAAAATTGGACCGATTGAGAATGGGCAGAAGGACAAAAGGGAAAGCGCAGGTCCGTCGCTGCTGCCGTTGGCGCTCCGTTGCCCAAATTCGTGCCGTTGCCCAAATTCATTCCGTTGCCCAAATTCGTGCCGCTTCCCAAATTCGTGCCGTTGCCCAAATTCGTGCCGTTGCCCAAGTTCGTGCCGTTGCCCAAATTTGTGCCGTTGCCCAAACTCATGCCGCTTCCCAAATTCATTCCGTTGCCCAAATTCGTGCCGTTGGGCCACCACTGAGGACATCTGAAAATGGAAGAAAGTGCATAGGTATGTCTCAACAAAGGAGGGCATTCCCCCGAATTTAGTCCATTTTGGCACAAACTAACGGCATTGAAGTGATTTGCGCCGTTCCTCCGGGCCATCCCAAATAATTTGCCGGTGTGGCCGTCCATCCGACGCCGGCGGTAATTCCATTCCGTGCCGTGGTCGTTGATGCCGAGACCGCTTTTTGGGTCGATTTTTTCTTTACTTTAAAATAGAGTAAGTCGGAAAGTTGCTTCAAAATTAACGAATGTTGCAAACAAATCGTGTCCCCTTATGGTTTTGTGATTTTGTCCAACCAAAAAATGAAGAAAAACTTGTGAATTGTCATCTAAAGCAGGGATGGTTGGAATCCCGAAATTTTGAACAAAAAGTCGGAAATTTTCGGAAAAATCGATAATTTTCGGCCCAGTTTTCTTAAAAATCTCGTTAATCTTCAAAAAAAATTTCCTAAAAATCCAAACCGGGATCGAGATTACGCTTTTACAAAGACCGGGAGCGGGATTCCAAAACCGGAAATTTTCCCGACCGGTCACAGTCGGGATCCCGGTCCTGACCTACATTTAAAATCAAAAGACACTTTCCGAGTCGTTCTGGATGCCCTTTTTAAAAACAAAATGTACCGGCGCCGGGGCCAACCAATTTCTTCAACTCGCCAATTTGAACATAAAGCTCCTTTTAGTTCTGTCGCTGTTCGTTCTGATACTCCTCCAACTTCAACAGCGTTTGCTGAAAAGGTTTGTGAGCATCAAACAGACGTTCCAACGCAACGGCGTCCACTTGTTGGAGTGCCGCGGCATAATTGTTAATTCTCTATTTGTGTTTTAAAAATATATTGTTTCATTTAATGCATATTATTAAAAAATTATTTAATATTTGCATAGAAATTTGTCAAAAGATTTTGTGTTAACGACGCGCATTTGAACTCGCAACTCGCATCTCCTTGACTCATCGATTCAAAAATTAATAATTTTTATTTCAAATTCAAAATTTAATAAATTTATATGCAAGCCGTCCTGCTCCAATTCGATGGACTTTGTTTGCGCCTCCTCATCGCCGTCGACTCTTTTTTCTTCTTCAATGTTGTGGGCTTTGCCCCGCTCAGCTGCCAAAGTGTTCACTTCGCCTAATTGTGAAAATAAATAAAAATAATTAAATTTAAATAATTTTATTTTTACCTTTTTCTGGCACAATTTCGAAGCTGGAGTTTGCGGTCGCCGAATTCATCGGTTGTGGCAATTCGGCGATTCCGGCACTTAAATAACGAATTGTTCAAAAGGCACAAATTAACGAAAAGTGCCGACAAATATGTTCTGAAAATTGAGGGAAATTATTTTTGAAGAAAAAAAGAATGAATTTTAATTTATTAGTTAAGACAAATGTTTTATACCCAAAACATTCCCCATAATTTAAGGGACAAATGAGAGAATGGGACGAACAGACGGCGTCCAGTGAGTATGGGCAAATTTTCTCATATTTTATCTCATAAATTTGAATGTTTTATTCGGTCAATTTATTTAAATTATATTTTATCCATTTTCCAATCTTGTTTTGGATAAAAATTTTGCTGGTAGCAAATAAAATTCGACGTGTCTGACTCTACTTCTTGGACATTAAATTGGAAAAGACTGAACGGGAAGGCAATTGGTGCCTACGCCCACTGCGACTCGAGCGTAGGTGACTGTCCAAATTGAGATTTCTGGTACCGAGCTCTGTCTTTTCAAAAAGTGAACTTCGATTCAGAAGCCAAAATGCTATTCGAGTAATTTCAGCCTCGGCCAAAGTAGCTCCAATTAGTCCGGCTCCGACCTTTTTTCCTTCAAATTTTGCTCAAAAATGGGAGCTTTTCACGGCGACGCTTTTGGTTTTTTTGTAATTTGTTTTGTTTTCTGGGCACTTTTGTTGGCTGTTGTTTTTGCAATTTCCTAGCCTAATTTTTGTTTTCAAGAGAAAAAGTACGCTGCTTTTGACGCATATTGTTTAAATCGGCTCTTCCGAAAAGTTGCAGCAAAACTGAAGACGCTGAAAAACAGAGGTTGCCAGCGCGTTGAAACAACACGCGCTGATCAATTTCGATGAGGACTTCATTCTGAATGTGCAGGTGGGTGAGTGGCCGAGAGTCACGGTTTTGACTCAAATTTCTCGGTGTTTTGGGTCTCTGAGTCAAATCACGGTCTAAATAAATGATTCCTTTACTAATTATAGTTCGTCCTTTTCTTAATTCTGGTTTCCACTTTTGTCTCATAGATTTTAAAATGAGCCCGGATCTGAGTCGAGAATCAATGTTAATTAACGGCTTTCATTGCATTAGCATTTTGGCATTAAATACACACAACGCGCCGCTTTATTTACAGTCTATTGAATTCTTCCGTCGGCGATCGGGCATCGAATCCGCCGGACCTTGTGGCCAAAGGATGTCCAATTAATTGATGACATTTTGATGCATTCACTCATGAAATGTCATTTAAAATATTTTTTTAAAAATTGGAAAAAGTTCAAAAAAAATTTTAGAATTGTTTACACAATTGTAAATGTTAAGAAAAATCATTACACACTTGGGGGATCAAACCATCACCCCACGCCTCACATGCCCACACTTCACCACTATAACATCACCAAACTCGTTTTTGAGCTCAAAAATCCCATCATTCAAAAGATACGTTCCCATAAAAAGTTGATTTTTAGGGGGTGAGTTTTACCCTTTATATTGCAAATTGATAAGGAATGAATTTTCAAAAATACAATTTTTTGTGAATTCTGCTTTTTTTGGGGGGGGGGTGCGGCAATTTTTTTGAAGCTTTTTAGAATGGGAGGGGTTCCGGCGGTGCCGACAGGCGCCGCCGGGAAAAATTTTGAGTTATATGATGTAATTAGTTAAGAAAATTGGTCCAAATTTGGCGAAATGTTTATAAATTTTAAAAATATATCCAATAAATTGAGAGAAAGTCCATTTGAGGCAAAACCGTGGAAAAAACGTAGAAAAAAAGCCCAGAACGTGGAAATTTCCACGTTTCCGTGGTAAAATCGCAACCCTGCGACCGGGACGAGATCCGGGGATTTCGATTTTTCAGAAACTGGTATCGGAACCGGTATCGGGATTACAATTTTTCAATAACCGGGACCGGGATTCTAAAAACCGGGAATTTCCCGACCGTCCCGGTCGGGATCCCAGTCCCGAGCCTGTTCAAATCTACAACAAATATAAAAATAAGTTTTACATTTTAATGACAGCCTAGCGCGCAAAAATAAGAGCTAATTTAAGATTTTCAAATTAATGTAAAGTTGATTTCTCAAAATTGATTGGTTTAATAGTGTTAATGGATAAAATTGATTGGATTAATAGTTTTAAATTGATAAATTATTTTTATTTTTCGCAAAAAAATCATAAACTATTACTTTTTCAATTCTAAATGCCATAGGCAAAAATGTATTGGAAGTTTGGTCCAAAGTTTCCTTGGATGTGGTTATTTGGTCCTTGTAACGTGATGCATGGGTATAAATCTGTTGGAGAATCGACCAACAAATTGATGGTATCTGCAAAAACAATAAAATAAATAACCCGAATAAAATTGAAATGCAAAAATAATCGCAGCCCGAGATATTTGAAAATTCGGACTGAATTTGAATTTGATAAGTCTAAATTCTCTGGACAATCCCCCCAAAAATATAGCCTAAGGCCCCAATGGGGCTGAATTCGGACCAAAAAGTCCATCTCCGGCCTAAAATGCAGTTCATTTTATAAAAATTGCTCCCAAATTTTTCTTTCTTACCCAAAAGCGAGCCATTCTTTATGTAAATGATTCGGCGATTGTCTAAATCAAAGCCACACCCGATAATGTCGTTCTCAGAAAACGGTGCATCTCCATCACGTACGGAACATTGCCAAAGCCCCGCAGACTTCCGGCGAACTGGTGGCCACGGTAACGGCCAGACTTTTTGTATGAGTAGGAGCCCCGGTAAAATCCTACGCAACAATCTAATGGCATTGTGAGTGCGCCAGCCCAACATTTACAGTCCTTAAAAATAATAGGATTACAGCAGTTTCAATCTTAAATGCTTACTTACCCCCGACCATTTATGGACACTTCATAATACGAGCACCGGCGCATTGCAAAAACGGAACGAAACGCTGAAAAGCATAATGTAATTTATAATTTAAAAAATGTTTACGTGGTTTTGAGTCCGCATTGTTTTGGACAAAAAGATTGTTGATAGTTAATTTACGGTGGCACGCATCGGTATTCCACCAATTTCCGGGCGTGGATTCCTCCATCTTAAACAATGAATTAAAACAGTAAAATAATGCCAAACTCCGCCGGTTTGAACGAGAAACAATTCGACCACCGTGTCTTGACCAAATTTGAACATTGACGAGAGGCGCTGGCCACTTTCCAACTGTAAATGATTTGTTAGATTAAACACCTTTTAATGCTTACCAGTCTTTGGTCTTCAACCGCAAAGCCTAGTTTCTGTTCGATTTGTGCCATCAACTGTGAAACCGTTCCACCGGCGAATTGTCATCGTCCAAGTCGAATATGCCAGAGTATCTTTAAGCAAAAGAAAATTTGAATTGTCTTGATTTTTGAATTCTTGAAAATTACCAATTCACCAAAAAATTAGGAACATTGGAGAAATTTAATTGGTTAGGCTTTCTATTAGAGCTCGGACCGATCAAAAATTTTGTCGAGGAGAAGCTTGAGCCGAGATTTTTCAAAATATTTCAGTGATCTTAACGAATTTTGATCACGAAATTCTCCGATCGGTGCCCAAGTCCGGGGCTCTAGTTTCTTTTTAATTTACTTGTCATAGAAAAATTTGTAGACACAATGCAGCGGCTCGCTTAGAGTGACAAAGCTTAAAAATATTTAAAATTAACAACAATCTCCAACGCCTTTGCTGTGAAAATTGATCAGATTCAATTCATATCAATCAAACAAATACCGGACGGACTGATATCAGGGCAAAAATTCGATCCGACAATTACGAAATTAAATTGATCTGTTTTTGATTTTTAAAATTCAAAAAACAATGCCGCAAAGGCTGCGAATGAATTCCCCGTAAAATATTAAAAAATAAAAATAAGTTTACTATTTGGGCACCATAGCGATCAAAAAAGCAACAAAATGGAAGACACAGGCGCCGATTTGCAGGAAAAAAGCCAATCCAACGCGTTGCTAAAAGTTTGGTTTTTATTTTAATATTTAAATAAATTAAACAATAGTCAAACCCAAACCCTAGGCGCCCCGAGGGCAATAGTCAAATCCAAACCCCAGGCGCCCCGGGGGCAACTACTTTGTTATACCTCAACCCCAGCTTTGAGGGCAATAGTCAAACCCAAACCCCAGACTTTGAGGGCAACAGTCAAACCCAAACCCCAGGCGGCCCGGGGGCAATATTCAAACCCAAACCCCAGGCGCCCCGGGGTAATAGTCAAACCCAAACCCAGTGGGCAGTTAATATTTCAGTGAATAAGTCTCACATATTTTAAGTGAATATGCTTTGTGGTGGGGACGGGGCAGATAAATAGTGGTCGATCGACCATCTTCTCCTTTCCACCTGTCTCTTATACACATCTAGATGTGTATAAGAGACAGAGTATATATAGTATAACAAAAGGAGATGAAGCCGTTTTTTTTTTAAATGCATCATAAAACAAAAATTATCTTTTCTTTGCTCCTTATTGTTTTTTTTTTGTTGCAGAGCCGAGAAGGGCGAGGCGTTCTGGATGACGGTCAATCTGAAGTTGAACCCGAACGTGGGCCTCATCGGCTTCCCAAATGCGGGCAAATCCACACTGATGCAAGCGCTGGTGCCCAACAAGCACATCAACATTGCGGCCTATCCGTTCACCACCACGTTGCCCCAGTTGTGCTACATCAAGTACGACGGCAAGCGGCGCCCGGCTGCCGTTGATGAAGCTGATGATGATGAACACACCGGCGGCGGCGGGGACGTGACAAAGGAGGCAAAAGCAGTGAATTTTTTTTGAACAATTTTGATTTTTTTGGTCCAAAAATTGGGCAAATTTTGAGAGCTTTTTTGAGTTCCTGTTCCTTGATTGGACTCAAATTTGATTCCAACAATTGGTTTAGGTATGTCATCGGTTCAAGTGTTGTCATGTGGTCCGGCATTCCGAGCAAAAAAATTTTTGTCGAGTGAATGCCGTGCCACGACGGCCCGGTCTCTAAATTCTCCGTCCGATCATATATTTATTTCTACCAAATAAAAAAATGTTTTTTGGGTATTTTAATTATAAGAGATTTGTTTTAAATATTTATGTGTAAAATTTTATGCTTAAAGCATTCTAATTTTTGTATTCAATGGAGGCCGTCTGTGAGCCATCGCAAGAGTTGTCGGCGGCGGCGAACCGGGACAAGTGGGAAGAGGAGGAGGAGAAGCAATTGGTGGGCATGCCCTTCACGCTGTCAATCGCCGATTTGCCGGGCATTGTGGAGGGGGCGTCTCGGAACAGGTGGGCAGAGAGAGAGAATTACAGCTTGATAAAATAGTGGAACGATTTATATGGACTGCATGCTTTTCATTTTAATTTCTTGGGTTCGGAATTCCGGTTTCCGGACTATGGCAAAAAAATCCGTAAATTTTCACAAAATTGGTGAAAGTGAATCTTAATCACAGTTCTCAAAAAATGCTATATTTGGAACCCAAATCTTATTTTTGATCAGTAATTTATTTAAAATTTTCGGACATACAATTTTTTTTTTTTGTATAGGCTTAAAGTTCTCATCAGGTACAACGCCTTCGATTGTCTGAAGCACCTGGAATACAGTGACATCATCGTCATGATTGTGGACGTGCACGGCTTTCAGCTGGGCCCCAATGAGCCACATCGGTCGGTTTAGCAGTTTGTTTTTGTATTAAATTTACATGCGTTTCTAATTCCATTTTTTTAATATTGAATTGCATTTCTGATTTCATCATTGTGTTTTTTTTTTTGTAATTTTGATAATGGATTTTTTTAATTTGTGCTTTCTGATTCCATCAGTTTTTTTTTTTGTAATGTTGGTAGTATTTTTTGTAATGAGTGCATTTCNTGCCGGTAGCTGTGTAAAGATGTGTCCTAAGATAAGGGGGAAAGATGGTTGGTCGGATCGGCTCTGAATAGCCTTAAGAATGTGGGAACCGGGGGGTGGGGAGCAGCCTATCGCTAAGCCCAAGCAATTCTTTTAACTTGATGTTGCGTAATTTTCCGTTTTTTTGTCGTTTTAGACCATTCGCCACTGTTCACTTTCATTGGCAACCGACTCGCAGCGCTTGGCCGTTGAATTTTTTGTCACGCCGATCAGATCGGCGACCAAACAAAACGTCCAAAAGACAAATTTGGCCAAAAGAATGTGCCGCGCCTGAAAATGTTGCCCGCGGAGGCGAATCGGCAAGTTCTGCGTCGTACTTGGTGTTGATCGACACAGACATGCTGTGCTGGCTGCCCACACTGTTCTTTGGTAATTCATTTGTTTTGGCATTATTTTGCCAATTTTCGATTGGAAAAAAATGATGTCATTTTTACAATTTTTGGCTTTGCTGGGCTGACCGCTGATCACGCTGAGCAGTGCGATGTGGTGTCTGGCCCCGTTGCTCTACATGTTTCAGACACGATTTAACTGCAAATCGGCGGCCGTGTTGCGCAAATCATTGGCAATGCGCGGGGCGTTTAACTAAAAACCGGGTCGTGATTTGTAAAACCGGGCTACTCCCCTCCGATCTCGCTTTAATTAAATAATTTTGAATTGCATTAAATGAAACAATATATTTTTAAAGCATGAATAGAGAATTAACAATTATGCCGCGGCACTCGAACAAGCGGACGCTGTTGCGTTGGAACGTCCGTTTGATGCGCACAAAGTTTTGCAGCAAACGCTGTTGAAGTTGGAGGAGTATCAGAACGAACAGCGACAGAACCAAACGGAAATTTGTGTGCAAATTGGCGAGTTGAAGAAATTGGTTGGCCCCGGCGCCGGCACATTTTGTTTAGGGACGGAATTGATCACTCAGGTCGATTCAACATTATGATCAATTCAATTTGTGTTGTAAAAAACTTTAAATTTCTCTCTTTAATTATTTTAAAGGCTGCGCGAGCAAAGGTCGTCGCCTCGGGGGAGGAACATCGGAAGCTGCTGACAAGCTCGAAGCTTTGCGTGCACAAATGGCCTAAGTGAAGGGACTGCACAAAATGCAGGAACAGCGCGAGGCGCAAATGCTTTTGAGAATGGACAAATTGGGCGCGGCGTTTAATAGCATGTTTCTTGGTAAGGCAATTTGGTGTTAGAATTTCAAAAAATTCGAGCGGGATCGGAATTTTTTTTAATGAAAAATCGGGATTGGGATTAACCGGATTGAAAACCCTGAGATCACGATTAGAACAGGGATCAAGCCTTGGTTCCTCCCGACTCTTCGAAACAAAGCGGATACACATTCCCGAAGGAGGATCTACCGGGGTGATCACTGATCAGATCCTGGAAAGCCGGAGTTTGATGTCGGCGACGTCGTCAGGGGTCAGAAAGAAAAAGGGATAATTAAAGGGCAAATTTTACGGAATTACTGCTGAATTTTAGACTAGACCTTGGTCCGAATTCAGCCCCAAATGGGGTGGTCTGCCTAAATTTTCGGGGAGATGTCCAAAAAATTCAGACTTTTTACATAGCAAATTCAAATCCAGCTCATTTTCAAATGTCGGGCTCAGAGATTATTTTTGCATTTAATTTACAGACACCGCCAATTTGTTTGTCGATTCTGCCGCCAACTTGTTCGATTTGTTTCCGTGCGTTTCGATGCACTCTCCTGCCGACAAAGTTGAAGCCAACTTTGGACCAAAACTTCAAATTCGATCGATATTGTCGATGGCATTTAAAAGATAATAATTAATTCATCGGAAATTGCACAAATCATTTCCGTGACGAAATACTGTTCCGATGAAAAAGGGCTGTCGAATTCGCCGAAGTGATTATAGGCGGATGCTAAGAAACAATTACCGCTAATTAGGCACACACATCCATCAGCGTCCCAATTACGGTATTAATCTGAAAAATAATTTTAATTATTCAATAAAAATTAAAATCAAAACCTTTTATTTGAAACAAGCAAAATTTACAGATTATTTGTCAATTCATTTTATTTAAAAAATATAAATTAAATGCAGTTGAAAAGCAAAATTTATTCAAAAATAATGAACAAATTGCTTGATATGCTGCTGAATGTGTCACCTCAATTTAAGAAAAATTGTTGAAAATAAACAAACATTTTTACAATTTAAATGCATAATTCTAGATGGACAAAAGCATCAATGAATATCTCAAAAAAATTCAAAAAGGCGGGGCCAATCACTTCCATTGACGGTTTTTTGTTTTGTTTTTGGATCTATTTCCCAGCCAATAACCGTTAAAATCTTTTAAACATAATAAAGAGAATTTTTTTTGTAAGAAAGTTTTGAAATTTAACGCCTTGCAAATTTTCGGACATTTTTTGGGCGCCGGTTACCTACATCCCTGGCACATGCTTCAGTGCCAATTTTTTAAACCCAACCAAATCAAACAAACAATATGTCATTCAGTTTTTTTGATTGTAAAAAAGGAACCTAAATCGGAGTTTTTCAAGTTTTATGGGATTTTCAAGAATTCACTAATTGTTAGCTTTGGCTTAACAATACAGTAGAATCTTCGTCAAATAGATACTTTGTGAACAAAGTCTAAATTGGCAGAACGCCAAAATAATGCCAGAAATGAAGCACAAATTGAAATTTGTGTGTCTTTTTGCAATGTTTGGCCATCCCAACACATTCAAATTGTCTCCTCGCTGTCGTTGCTCTCCAATCGGACACCTTTTTTGTCATTTGCACTGCTGGTGAAGTGTTTGAGCAGCCAGAAAAGGTTGGCCAGGAGTAGCAAAACACAAATGCAAATCAAAACGCCAACAATGATGAACATATGCTAAAATGGAAAAACATTTTGAGTGATCCAATAATTTATATTGAATGAATGAAACACGAAAAATTCTTTTTAATAAAACCCGAACAAGCCTTTGGGCGGGATCCCCATTAACCCGAACAATTTTAAGCTCAGGGATTCCGGAATCGGGATCCCCAGTCAAATCGATCCAATTTTCAAACTCGATCGGTGCACCATAAAATGCTCGGTCGGGATTCCGGAATCGGGATCCCAGCTAAATCGATCCAGATCAAACCCGATCAATGCACCATAAGATGGATTCCGGAATCGGGATACCCAGCCAAATCGATCCAGATCAAACTCGATCAATGCACCATAAGATGGATTCCGGAATCGGGATCCCCAGCCAAATCGATCCAGATCAAACTCGATCAATGCACCATAAGATGCTCGGTCGTGATTCCAGGAATCCCGACGAGATCAGTCGGAACCTTTGGCTAAGAACTTCGCGAACCTACGCTTATTGGCTTTGATTGCCTCGAAAAAAGCTTTGGCTTCGGGTAGTGAGCCAAGCTTGGCCCGGCCCTGGACGGGATGTCAATTTTGTTTGGGCTTTACATCTCTTAGATCTTTTGTGTGGCCAAAACAATTTGTGTCCCATCCCACTTTGATGTAGAATTGTTCGGTCGATGACATTGGGGCGAATTGCGACTGTTTTGTTGCGACCAATTGCTGCTCGAGACGGCTGACACGGTGTTGGAGCTGCTCCACTTTTTCGCCATGTCCGACCACCAATTTGTGAGCCTGAAACATTTGTGTTGTGTGTTTAAATTTTTGAATTTAAGTTTTATGGCCTACCATATCCAGGTATTGGCCAAATTAGTCATTGTATGACAAATTAATTGTTGTTTAAAAAAATGTTGACCACCTTCGGGTTAAGAAATGGCATTTCCTTCGACAATGCCAGAAGGTCTTCCGGCTTTGCACGAAACATTCGCAACGCCTTCTTCAGCGGCGGATGGGTTGGTGCATTGCTGCTGCTGGTGGAGGAGGAGGAAAAGCCTTCCGTCGAAGAGGACACACCAAGTTGGAGCAGTGTCAGAAACAACGGCAGAAGAACAACACAAAACACTCCAGGAAAAT
The DNA here is from genome assembly GCA_001723225.1 of Globodera ellingtonae. Classification (NCBI taxonomy): domain Eukaryota; kingdom Metazoa; phylum Nematoda; class Chromadorea; order Rhabditida; family Heteroderidae; genus Globodera; species Globodera ellingtonae. The sequence continues at coordinate 576,546 of MEIZ01000030.1, read as the reverse complement.
ATGCCATTTTTTGACAATTTGGTTGAATCCAAATTTTTATTCTAAAAGCCAAAATGATTGGAATTAAATTGGCCTGGCCATCTTTATACATAATAAAGCCGTGTCAATGTTTGTTGTTTTGTGGTTAATTTGTTGGCACTTTGTAGTTCCGGTCAAACGGCGGCAAATACCTTTATTAATGTCATTTTCTCGATAATGTCGTGCTTCTCAAAAGTCAAAAAGTCCCCCAGGGGGGGGGGGGGTATTGGAAATTATTTGGATTTACTGGACCAAATACAAAACATTTGGACAATTTATAAACCAAAAAAAGAAGCGGGCTATAATTCTGAATTTTTAAGAACTGGCTCCTCAATTTCAAAGAAAATCCAAATTTTATTGTCCTTAAGAAATTAATGGAGTTTTCGTGTGAGAAAATTGGGGGATAAATTGAATCATTTCTAAAAAAAATGAGTTTTCTATTTTTTTTGTTAATGTACTAAATTATAATGTTGAGCCCCATTTTTAATAAGCCATCCACCGTCCCGGGGGTCATCAAAAACTCAAACGTCAAAGTAATTTGAGCTTTTCGAAGAAAAAAAAACATTTTGAGGTCATTAAAAGACGCACTTCCGTGCGCGCGTATTACTTTTGATGCCATCGCATTTTGGGGATTAATTGCAATTTGTTTAAAACCAAAATTAACTCTTTTTTTGAATGGTTTTTTTGCGAATTAATGAAGTATTCATTTCTTGGAATAATTTCTTAGAATTGTTCCAAAAAGACACAAAAAAAATCGCATTTTAAAAAACTAGTCAAAAAATGGGCAAATTGATGATAGTGTAATTAAGAAGCATTTAAAGCCCGAGACTCTCGAGCATCACTACTTCACATAATAAATCATTATGTAAAATTTAATTTTATATTTTTTAAATAAATAATTTTCAAACCCGGAAATGATAGATCCGGGAATTTCATTTTACTCTAATAATAATTTTATGTTACATATGTTAATGGAAATAAAATTCGATTTTTAAAATCTTTATCGGCATTTTAACAATTTTATTTATGGACTTTTAGGGTCTAATTTTAGATTCCAAAAATGAGCAGTTGTCTGTCTGGCGTTTCGATTAAATATTGGATGCACAAAATTGGCTTTTTATGTGAATATGGTACACTTTTGAGACAAATCCATGCCCTTTTATGTGCATTTGTGCCGCCGTTGCGTTGTGGTCGGCCACATTTCAAACTGAAACGAAAGTTCCCATTAATATTTATGAAATTGCAAAACTTTTTGGCACAATGTGTGGCGCCAAGACATTGGCAAAAAAAGAAAGGTGCTCAAATGAATGCCAATGTTCAATCAGTTCTCCAAAATAAAAATGCCATTTGTTTAAAGTTTGATCAGCCTTCGTCAACAGCTTTTTTGCCTTCTTTTTGCGTACATAGCCTCCAATTTTGGCCAAATCACAGCCAAAGTCGGCCCAACGGATGCCCTGCACCAATATTTTGGCCAATTTTTAAATTAAAATGGTTATTTTCCTTTTGGTGTCAAAAACTCGTTTAAAATATTATTTAGTTGCAATCTTTTCTTTTGGACTTGCGCCAAGGCAAATGCCGTGAACGATTGCGTCGGGTATTACAAAGGCTCCCTCGGTGACGAGTCTCAGGGGTCATTTCTCGGCCTCAGTCTCGAATTTCGGTAGTAATTTCTCGGTCTCGATTCTCGGTAGAGTTCAAGTCTCGAACAGCTCTACATTTGACAAAAAATGGAAAGGAGTTTTACCCCAATTGCACTCATTGGTTGATCCATGTGCAACATATTTGTGTGCGTGTTTTTTTATTTTTAGTCAAAAAAAGACAAGAAAAAAAGTTTCAGGTTAATCGCGCAATATAAACATCATCACATCACATCAACACAGAATGTTCCCCTTAGGATGATTGCTCCAATCCTCCCATTCCTCCACGAAGAGCGCCTTCTTCAATGGCTTCAGCTCCCTGTATAGTTATAAAAATCAAAAAAACTTTAAAAAAAGGAAGAAATTATATTCAAGTGAAGGCCCGAGCATTTTTTGAGTGATAGCCGTGTAACGCCACGCCAAACATTGGACCTGTAAATTTTCCGTAGCACCGTCTTCACATTGCCCAGTTGGCGCTCCTTTGCGCTGATCGCGTGCACGGAACGGAAACGGATGGGATAATAAGGCCTCTGCAACAACACAAAAAAAAAGAATGACAAATTGGGGAAATAAATAATTTAAAAGTGTGAAGACACCATGTCCAGTGCCTCCTTCTTTCCCTTGGACACAGTCAAACGCATGGGCCATCGCCCGTCACGGCCTTCGCCCAACAAAAACTCGCACAACTCCTGCGCTTTCTACAAAATGGGAAGACATCATTTGTACAATATGCAAATATGTAAATGCGATCAATTAGCATTTCACACTCTTCCTTACAATAGAGATCGGCGGGAACGGGATTCCCGCGGGAAAAGCGCGGGATTCCCGGTCCCGTTCACGCACTTTTTTGCCCCCGATCACCGATGATTTTGGATCAACCCGCGACCCCGATATACGACAGCACCGTTCCCGACAACCTCAACCCCGACGCCGAACATTTGTTCTTCCCCGACGCCAAACTTTAAACCCCGACAAACCGCAATCCCCGACTTTTCCCTCCCCGAACCTCGGCCAACCCTATTATGAATTATAAGAATATTTGAGGACTACTAATTATACGAATTTTTAAGATCGATTGCCTGTTCGCCGTCCTCCACGTCCACCTTGTTTAACAGCAAAACAACCGGCTTTTTGACGAGAGCCTTGTCGTACTGTTCCATTTCTTTATTAAGCAGCGCCATCATTTCGAGTGCCGACCTGACAAATGAGTGCAATCATTAGAAAAACACAACCAATATAAAAATAATAGAAATCAGAAATGCACTCATACAAAAATCACATACCAAATTACAAAAAAACACAATGAGTGAAATCAGAAATGCATTCATTAAAAAACACAAATCAATATTAAAAAATGGAATCAGAAATGCATCATACAAAAACAGAAACCAGTATTAAAAACACAATAAGTTTTCCTGGCAAAAACACAATGGTGGAATCAGAAATGCAATCATTAGGAAAACACAAACCAAAATTTAAAAAACGCAATGATAAAAATCAGAAAACATAAATTAAAAAACACACTGATGGAAATCAGAAAAGCACAAATACAAACATTAAAACACACAATGATGGTAATCAGAAAAAACACAAATCAATATTAAAAAATGGAATCA
>MEIZ01000030.1:559342-573214 GCA_001723225.1 Globodera ellingtonae | reverse complement strand
GAAACGCATCATACAAAAACAGAAACCAGTATTAAAAACACAATAAGTTTTCCTGGCAAAAACACAATGGTGGAATCAGAAATGCAATCATTAGGAAAACAAAACCAAAATTTAAAAAACGCAATGATGAAAATCAGAAAACATAAATTAAAAAACACACTGATGGAAATCAGAAAAGCACAAATACAAACATTAAAACACACAATGATGGTAATCAGAAAAAACACAAATCAATATTAAAAAATGGAATCAGAAACGCAATCTTTACAAAAACACAAACCAATATAAAAACATGTGATGGAATCAGAAATGCAATCATTAGGAAAACACAAATAATATTAAAAAACGCAATGATGAAAATCAGAAAAGCATAAATTAAAAAACACACTGATGGAAATCAGAAAAGCACTAATTGAAAAACACACTGATGGAAATCAGAAAAGCACAAAAAAGTTGCCAAATTTTTGTTACATATAAATAAAAAGTTGCCAAATTTTTGTTACATATAAATAAAAAGGTGCCAAATTTTTGTTACATATAAATAAAAAGTTGCCAAATTTTTGTTACATATAAATAAAAAGTTGCCAAATTTTTGTTACATATAAATCGCAAATTATTAAAAATTTGAGCCAAAACTAAAAAAAATTTGTCAAAAACAAAAAAAATTCACACACTTCGGCAAACCGTTGCCACCCGCGCCGGCGCGTACAAACATTTTTATACAATCGTTGGTCACAACTGTGGCGTCACCACGGCACTCGCTGTGCTTCTTCTTGTTTTTGTTGGTGTACTTTTTCTTTTTTGCATTGGCCCCTCGCCCAGCCGCAGCGTTTGTCGATGCCACCGCCCGCGCCGCCCCGCGTTTAGCGGTGGTGACAACGGTCGCGGACGACAGAACAAAGGCGTTTAAAAATGAGCGCGACAAATAATACATTTTGGTGACAAAATTATTTTTAGGCAAAAAAAAAAAAGTAAATTGAAAAATGAAAATTCAAATCTAAAATCGATTGGTCAGCAACCAAATAGTTAGGACACAAAAATGTGTACGACAAATTGCGTTTAAAAAAAAACAAAACAAAACAAAAGACAATAAAAATAATAATTAATTCATCGAAATGCATTAGTAAATCATTTCCATGGCGATTTCCGCATAGCGATTAGATTTTTTTTCAAAAAAGTTTTAAATTTCGTCCTAGTGGTCTGTGTGCTTTTCAACAACAAAAAAAGGATGGGGGTTCGAATCCCCTCCATGTAATTGCTAATTTTGGGTGATTTTATTCAGCATTTAGGTAATTGGGATGAGCCAAATTCCGAAAAATTGCTTCATATCCACTCAAACCAGACAAGTCGGGTATCGATCGAAAGTGCCTGATGAGCAGAACTTATTTGTAAGCATAAGCTAAACCCATTTGATACTTCCCAAAAAGTTATAGCCCATAAGCCAATTTAATTCAGGGCTTTCTAACGTTTCAAATCGCTTAACTTTTGCTTAATGAAAGATTCTAGAACATTCGGGCTTTCAATTAATATTACCACGGATCCGGTCGTTTCGGCGCGACCAGTTCGGCGCGACCGGTTCGGCGCCGCCGTTTCGGCGCGGTATCGTTTCGGCGCCGGTGGACTCGTTTCGGCGCCGCCGTTTCGGCGCGACCAGTTCGGCGCCCACACAAAAAATATTATTTCGGCGCCGACAATCTTAATTGAATTAACGCGAAAAACTGTAGAATCTTCATTCTAAGTATTTTTTTCTTTATAACTTTCTGTTTTGTTTGTTCATTTCATTCTTTCTTCGCATTTTATGCCAACTTAGTTTTTTTACCGTATCTTACAATTTTAAGAATGAACGAAATTGAATCTACGCGTAATACCTCCTAAGCTAAGCAGGCCTAAACCTAAGCTAGCTTAGGCCTAAGCCTAACGAACCCCAAGCCAGGGTGGCTTAGGCCTAAGCCTAACGAACCCTAAATCTCTAACGTTTCCCCAGTTATTCTATCCGGCTTTGGAGTTAGTTACTTAAAACAAAAAAGTCGTTTTTCCTTAATTTTCAAAAATTGTTCAAAACTGCGTTATACGCGTGATCGACTATTGTTGTTTAATATTTGATATTTATTACTGTTGTATTTATACAAAAAGCTTGCTCGGATGTTTAAAAGATCAGCTTTAAGTCTTGATAGTGCATGCCAGGGATGGGCGCCGACGGCCTCAGAAAATTTCGGAAATCGGAATTCCGAGGCCTAAAAAAATTTCGGAAATCGGAAATCGGAATTCCGGGGTCTCAAAATTTTTCGGAAATCGGAATTCCGACCCCAAAAAAGTCGGAAATCGGAAATCGGAAAAATTTTTTTAACAAAATTGGCCTATTTTCAAAAAAATTTCTCGGCGGCGCCTATCGGCACCGCCGATACCTCCCTCTTCCCACCCAACAAAATAATTTTTGTAAATCGAGCGCAAAAAAAAAAGTAAAATTTCCAAATTACACATCAGAGATCTGAACCAAACCTATCACTCAACTCCCAACCACTCACCACTAAACCACCATCAATGTAAATCTCGCTCAAAAATTCACTTTTAGGGGTTTAATTTTTATCCCGGTTAATCCCGGTCCAAACGCACTAGGGAGATGCGGGGGCCCGGCGGTGCCGATAGGCGCCGCCGGGAGAAATTTTGAACTTTTTAGCTAATTTGTTAAGAGATTTGCAACAAAATTTTAAAAAAATGCAAATTTTTTGATGTTTTTAGAAGAATGGGAGAGGTCCGGTGGCGCCGATAGGCGCCGCCGGGAAAATTTTATGATGATTTTAACGAAATTTGTTAACAAAATTGGTCCAAAAATTATCGATTTTTCCGAAAATTTCCGACTTTTTGCTCCAAATTTCGGAAATCGGAACTCGGAATTCCGGGGTCTCAAAAATTTTCGGAACTCGGAAATCGGAATTCCGACCCCAAAAATGTCGGAAATCGGAATTCCGCCCATCCCTGGTGCATGCTAGAACATTCGGAAATAGAATTGATGTGAATAATTTTAATTAAAATTATTTTGTCTTTAATATAATTCGTCGTCGCCAATATAAATTTTTTGTGTGGGCGCCGAACTGGTCGCGCCGAAACGGCGGCGCCGAAACGAGTCCGCGTCGAAACGATACCGCGCCAAAACGGCGGCGCCGAACCGATCGCGCCGAACTGACCCCGACCGTATTACCAAGCAAAAAGACCGACGAAGTGATCCTCGGATTTTTCAGCTAACAAAAATTGAAAATTGGTCTTGAGTTTTGAGTCCGGAATTTTCGAATGAAAGTCTCTTAGCATTTTATTATTCTTCTAAAGTTCCGGCAAATTAACAGCGATGTGGCCATGACGGTGATACTCCTAGAGATCGGACTGGATCTGGATCCAGACCAGGATTTTCCAGGACTCCCGATCCGGAATCCTGGTATTTTCATCGAAACACCAGGATCAGGATATCCTGGAAACCAGGATTTTTTTAATCCTGGTAAATCCAGATCCAGGTCCGGGATTTTTCAAAATTCCGGTCTCTAGATACATCGCAGTTTGGTGCCGGCGACGTTGTCGGCTGTGGCATCAATTTGGCAACGCGCCAAATCATTTACACGAAAAATGGCGAGCGTTTGGGTGAGAAATAGGAATGGCATTTGTAGGATCGAAAACCCCAAAAATAGGTACTAGTGAGAAAGAATAAGAATTTGTTTTCTGGCGTTTTGTCATGAAAAAAAATTCAGACATCAGATTCAAACCCAGAAATTTAAATGTTAGGCTCTCCACTGGATTTGTTCCGATTATTATTTTGCAATTTAAAATTTTATTTATTTGGATTGTTTTTGCAGACACCGCCAATGTGTTTGTCGATTCTGCCGCCGATTTGTCCGATTTGTTTCCGTGCGCTTCGTTGTACTTTCCACTCGACAAAATTGAAGCCAACTTTGGACCGAATTTCAAATTCGATATTGCCGATGGCATTTCGAAATTGGGAAAATTAAACTAACTTTATGATTTGTTGTTTGACGATTAAACTAGGGTTGCACGGGACCGGGACTTTTTGGAAAAACCGGGACCGGGACTTACCGGGACCAGTAAAACCGGGACCGGGACCGGGACCAAGATTTTCAACCGGGACCGGGACCGGTTCCGGGACCAACCGGGACTTTTCACGGAAAAAAATTTTCTTTTATCAAACACTAAAAAAAATTTAATTTTCCGGCAACACATATTGTTGATCTTCTTGATCTTCAATGTCATTGTCATCATCATTCTATTTTTTGAGATTCTGCTTACTTTTCGGGAGGGTGGGGGTCGGCGGTGCCGATAGGCGCCGCCGAGAAAATTTTTTGAAATTTTGACTCAATTTTTAAAGAATTTCATCAAAATTTTAGCTAAATTATGAATTTTGCTTCGGAATTTCAGAGAAAAAAACTGGTTTACGTAAGAATGGAGGATGTCCGGCGGTGCCGACAGGCGCCGCCGGAGAAATTTTTTACAAAAATTGGCAATCTTTGTTAAAGAAATTGAAGCAAAAATTCAGGAAATGTGATGAATTTATTTCAAAAATTCTTGTATCTATTCTTTTTTTGCGCATTAAAAAATATTAGAATATTTATTTTAAAAATCTTATTAATGAGGGGATGCCTATTTGAGTAGAGGGAAAACCAATAAATAAGTGCTTGCACTCAAGCGGGTTCGAACCCAACACATAACATTAATACTCACCAAAAAGAAAAACCACTAGGCCACCGACTTAATCGAGAGAAATAAGTAAAAATGGTTGAAATTGTCGGTCGATGATGCCATGATTAGGGGTGTACTTTTTTCCCGGTTGGTCCCGGTCCCGGCGGGACCAAAAAACCGGGACCGGGATTTTTCATTTTTCAAAAATCCCGTCCCGACCGGGACCGGGACCTGAAAAAACCGGGAAATCCCGTCCCGTCCCGGTCCCGGAACCGGTCCCGTGCAACCCTAGATTAAACAGATCAGTTTTATCATTATTATTAAAGAATTTGAAAAAAAAATCGAATGAGTCGGACCATTAAATATCTTCTCGCTTATAACTAGAGTTGGCCGGGACCGGATTTTTGGGAAATCGGGACCAGTAAGACGAAGCGGGCCACTCCCATCTCAGCGAATTTTAAAAATCAGAACTCTTCAAAGAAGAAGCATTACAGCAAAGTGGAAGGGGTTCGATAAGCTTCAAAAAAAGTTATAATGTAAATTGACCAAAAATCGGTTTTTTTTTAAATGATTGATTTTCAATAAATTTCAAAAATAAGTTAGGTAGTTAGCCATTCTCTAAAATGTAAATCCGTTTTAAATGTTTAAAAAATTTATTGGCGAGTTAAATTTTGTGAAAGCGCCGAATGGAAAATGTTAGCGGCACAATTGATCAGCCTTCGTCAACAGCCTTTTTCGCCTTCTTTTTGCACACATAGCCGCCAATTTTGGCCAAATCACAGCCAAAGTCGGCCCAACCGATGCCCTGCAGCAAATATTTTGGCTAAATTTAAATTTTAAAATTCAAAAAAGCACACCGAATTTGTCAGCAAAATGAACACACAATCGTTGTTGAACGACGTGGCCTCCTGCTGGACTGGCCGATGTTCCGGCGTGTACCAGGGCGCTTGGTCCGCAGTTTTGAGCGGGTGTCCGTAGTTAATTTTGGTGCCGTCCGACCATTTGGCACTCAGAATTGTGCCGTTGTCCGCCCGGGCCAACGTCATGCCAATCCAGTAGCCATCGTGAACATACGAGTCGCAGCACCACGGCACACCGTCACGTCGGCACTGTTCGTACGACTTTCGAATGAGCGCTGTTCCGAATTTGAGGGGTGGGACTGAATTTGGAATAAATCCCTCCCGACCCGACAACAAATCTCGTTTTTCGAGACCACTCCCGACATCCCGGCAACTTTCGGCCCCCGAGGGGACTCCCCAAACATGCCATCCCAAATGGCATTTCCGAACCCATGAGCCTCGGCATTTTTGAGCCTTACGAATTTGGAATAAATCTCGCCGACCCGACAACAAATCTCGTTTTTCGAGACCACTCCCGACATCCCGGCAACTTTCTGGCCCCCGAGGGGACTCCCCAAACATGCCATCCCAAATGGCATTTCCGAACCCATGAGCTTCGGCATTTTTGAGCCTTACACCAATTCCCGGCCCCCGAAGGGTCGACGGGTTTCTCGTCCAACCAATAATTATAGTACAAATTGTACGAAAGTCGAAATAAAATAGTAAAATTCAGAATGAGACTATTATTATTCTTGGTTATTCGCGCAGCCGCTTTAAAAATATAAAATTTTTTTAAATTTAATTTAAAATTAATTATAGCGACCAATTCGCCGCTTCAATTTTTGGCTCGGACGGCTTCAACAATTGCTAAAACTGACCGTTGACGTGCTGGTTCTCTTTCGGGCCATGGATTGAGGCCAAGTTGGCATCCAACGCTTCGCAACGCGTTTTGGCACCCTTTGAGTCGGCAAACCCGTCGCCGTACGGCCCGTAAAAAGTGAAAACCTTTGAAAAACAAACAAAAAAATATATTTAAAATTTAACAATTCAAATTTCACGGACCTTGTAACAATTTATTCCAAATTTAGACCATTTGTCGTCACAAGAAAAAAAGGTTTTTGCGAAGGCCCTTGGGGTGCCAAATAAAGCGAAAACGATTGGGAGAAAGTATGGAAAATTCATTTTTTGAATATTTTGTTGTATTTTTATTTTAAATGTATTTATTTTTATTTAAAAAAGGCCTTTTATTTGGACGATGAGACAAATAAAAACATTAATTCATTTCATTTTCATTTCCTTTGTATTCAATCGCCGCCAAACATTTCATTTTTTCATTCAATTCATTTGTTTGAATCATCAACGAAAAAACGCATTTATTAATGGAAAATGTTTTGGGAGAATTTAAAATGATTCAAAGCAAAAGTAAAATAGAATTTTTTTAAACAATATTTATTATGTTTAGGGCTCTGCCTATGTTTTAAATAAAATGCCATTTTTACTAAATTATTAAAAAAAAATTTGGATGAATTCCGAGCCAAAATACATCGGGGAAACCGGAATGAGGGGCGGAGGTGGTCCGGCGGTTCATAATATTGCGAATTTTTGGTAGATTTTTAATCTCAAGTATTTAGTCTCGAAAATCGAGACTTTGATACAATTTAGACGCGAAGCACGAAGTTCGAGGATCAAAATACTTGAAGTTTCGCGCAGCTCGAAGCCGAAGTTTCCCCTGATCGGGATCCCGCAAGCCAGGATTTTCTCGGGAATCCACCGAAATTTTCTCGGACCGACCACCGTTTTTAAAATTGTTCGGGATTTAGCCGGGATCACATCTCAATCCCGCAAAATCACTTTTGCTCAAAAACTCAGCAATCAATCAATCAATAAAAGTAAAATAGTGAAATGCAGATTTTCCTAAATCTTTTCAAAATTAAACCAAATGAACAATTGGATGGAAAATAATCATTATGTGTAAAGAAAGAATAATGGGGGAAACAATTTTTGTTTACGTCATGTGTGGGGGAATAGAGACGTCGTGTCGTGTATGTTGATTTGGGCAAAAATATTCCAATTTAAGACTGATTGAAGATTTTTTTTCATATTATATTTTCATCATTTTAATCTTTAAGGTAGGGGTAGGTCAGTGGCAGTCAAAATGTCTCCCAGGAAATGTGTCAGTGACTATTATAGTAAAAGTCATGCAAAACATGTTTCTGGCCTCCGATGCTCTAACCAGAGATTGGACACGGGCTACGGGGTCCGTACGGATTTTCACGGATTCCGTAGCCTCCGATTCTCTAACCAGAGATTGGACACGGGCTNCACGGGCTACGGGGTCCGTACGGATTTTCACGGATTCCGTAGCCTCCGATTCTCTAACCAGAGATTGGACACGGGCTACGGGGTCCGTACGGATTCCGTAGCCCGTGTTGTTTTGGGCCAACACGGGGGGTTTAGCCCGTGTAGCCGCCCTTTTGCCCGTGTAGGTCGGATACCCGTGACTACTGTAGTGTTCGGCACGATGATATTTCGATAAAATATATTTCGAAAAAAGCTATATTTTTAAAATGTTTTCGATTTTTTAAAATAAGGCGGTTTTTTGGAATTTTCATTGGTTGAACAAAATCATCAATTAATTTAAAAAATTCATAACTTTGTCAAATGCATTGGTAATTATTTTTGGACCAATTTTCTTAACAAAAATCGTTTAAAAAAAGTTGGCTTCCCGGTAATCTTTACTATTCAGATCATTTCCAAAAAGTATTCGACGTTAAAATGAACAATATTCTAAACTTTATTGCCGCGATACTTTTGGCCGTCCGTTTGGTCAATGCCGGATGTATGTGCGGTAATCAGCGAAGTCTGCCCGGCAGTTCCGATGATAACGGCAGGCCGGATACCGGTAGCGCAAAAACAAAATTTAATTATTATTATTACAAAAAGTTTTACTGTCAGAAATTTGTAAAGCTAATTTAATTTCATTTTTACGATGTTACGCAAAGTTATGGCCATCGCACGTGCCTTAATTATTGCCGTCTCTTCAATACTATACAAACGTGTGACCATACAGTTGACTTATGCCATTTGGATGAGCGTGGAATATGTGCGCCATTCGACAATGGAGGCATCGTCCCGATGGGTGTGACGCTTTTTCTATGGAAATTCTCTTAATTTTCCATTCAACAAATTGGTGTTAAATTCAAATCTTCTAAAATTATTTGGATTTTCTCTTTTTTAGTATTCAGAAGCATATGCGTGACTACTTTAGCTACTACAAGACAATGCGAACTTGTCGTTAAAATATGCGTTTGGACCGACGGCAGATGTGGTCCAGACACAGACACAACAAAAAACTTAGGTTTGGCCTGATCGGTGTTGTAGCGAATGATCTGATCTGATCTGGGCGGTAGATTTGGACTTTTTGTGTTTGATTGTTTTTTAATGATTGTTACAACGCATGTTGCCAAATGTTCATTTGTCGTAAACGTTTAAATCTTTTTTCACATAAACTTTAAATTTATTTAAAAAGTGCAAAAATACCCCCTCGAGCGGATCCGCTCGTGTGAAAATCGCCATTTCATGTGTCAGTTTGCAACGGTGAGTCATAACTTCCGTTGTTAAAGTCGAATCGGCCTAGCTCTTTTCTGCTATAGCATCTACAGACATATTGCTAAGACAAGATATAAAAAACTAAAGATTTTGGTCAAATAAGGAACACATTTTTACAATTTAGCTCTGCTCTTTCGACCCACCCCTGATCAAAACATGTGCTGGACCCATTTGGTTTTGTAATTTTTGAATTTATTTTTCTGTACTTTAACTGTTTAAAACTTTCATTTTTCACTTTTACTGCATTCGATGGAATATGGACAACGATGTTTAGCCGCCTTTTTTTGTCGGCAGTTTGATAGCAGCAGCACAAACCCTCCACTTCACACACTGTCTCTTATACACATCTAGATGTGTATAAGAGACAGTGGTAAAAGTGTGGGGGGGGCAGGGGTGATTCACTGAATTTCTCTCTGTCCATTGCCCGGAATGGTCGCCCCCATCGCCCCACTTCTCCGAGCCGTACTGCATTTAAGCCTGTCTCTTATACACATCTAGATGTGTATAAGAGACAGGGGCAGGGGTGATTCACTGAATTTCTCTCTGTCCATTGCCCGGAATGGTCGCCGCCATCGCCCCACTTCTCCGAGCCGTACTGCATTTAAGCATCGGTAATAGAAGCTCTAAACACATTATTATTCAGTGTTTTTCATTTTCCATAAAAATCGCTTTTACTTTCTTTTGCAAAATTTATATTTTTAGAGTGGAGAAGGGTGGCCGGAATTTTTGGGAACAGGAGGAACCTAACCTCTGATGCTGTGCTGCCAATTACATTGTCTTCGGAATAAAGAAGGTTCACACGTCAAGTAAAAGACTTATTTTGCAACAAAAAAAACAAAACAAATTTTTCTGAGAGACAAAAGAATGGGCGAATGAGGCGCTGAAGTGATGCTTGCTGTAAGGAGATCGCTGTCGTTCTTGACGTCGACTGTTACACTATCGCCCCATCAAGAAGTACGACGACGACTACGACAACGAGCTGTTCAAGAGTCTTACGACGACGAAAACGACAACGAGCTGTTCAAGAGTCGTACGATGACGACAACGACAACGAGCTGTTCAAGAGTCGTACGACGACGACAACGAGCTGTTCAAGAGTCTTACGACGACGACAACGACAACGAGCTGTTCAAGAGTCGTACGACGACGACAACGACAACGAGCTGTTCAAGAGTCGTACGACAACGACAACGAGCTGTTCAACGCATGAGTCTTGAGAATGCCGCGGCAAAACAGCAACTTGCGCAGAATGTGCCAAGCAATTGACAGAGACGAGCGCGTTTGTGAATGCGGACACTTTTTGATGCAATCAAAAGGATTTTTGAAAATTGACAAATTTTGATTCTGGACATGATCAGAGAAGATCAGCTTCTCGTCTGCGGAGAAATTACACTTTGGAACGTTGTAAATTTAAAAAATTACAGGGTAACAAACCTTTAATTAAAATCCTTTTAATTGCCAATGTTTGCAGAACATTTGTGGCAACTTTCACTAATTTGGACCAATCTGAAGAAGTACGTCTTTTGCGTGCCAGAATTGCTCAATTGGAACGCCAACAAACGATGAATTACGGCAACGTTTGAACAAATTGAACTCGAGCTCGAAAATGTGTGAAATATATTTTCTAACAAAAACATTTTATTTTTTTCATGCCATTTGTTCAGAAGGCACTCCGAGCCGAGTTGGCATATCAGAAACTGCTAAATGCTCACATGACAAAAATGAAGGAGTATCAGAACAAACAGCAGCAGACCATCGACGAGATGACAAAAAGAACTGTGCCGTCAAACGGGAAAAAGAGGGTTCGGCGATGAATATGTAGACGTGCAGTGCTTGCTTGGCCCGCCGACACTCTTCAAAATTCGTTTTCCGCACTAAAATTATTGGTTTTTTAATCCATTTTTGGATTGGGTAATTTAGAATTGAAAATGCCAACTCCCATCTACATATTGATATGATCTCATGCTTTTACCATTTTTCAGACTTTGATATGATCTCATCCTATCCAACTTTGAATGTTTCATGCTCTAATCATCTCCATACTTTCAAATGATCTCATCCCCTCATGCCGGTTAGCCAACATCAGCTTTTTACAAGAAAGCCTTTAACAGTTTCATTAAATCTTTAGATCTTGATCAGTCAGTCAATGATCACCCAAATTGATTTTCTGTTTCAATCTTATCATCTCCATGCTTTCAAATGATCTCACCCTCCCATACCATCTCTACACTTTGTTTTATTTTCTTCAAAAAGTTCCAGAAATTTGAAATAAAGGACGGAAAGGACGCGTACCCCAAATAAAGGACGAATCTTTAAAAAAAAGGACATTTAAAATTGTAAAGATTGGGGTTCTCACCCTCATACCATCTCTACACTTTGATCGTAATTTTGGGCATATCGTATATCGTGTATCGTAATTTGAGGAGACGATATCGATCCTTGATATTTACCCCCCGAAGCACGAAGGTTCGAAGCTCAAAATAATCAAAGTTTCGCGCAGCTCGAAGCCGAAGTTTCGCCCACCCCTGATCGGGTCCCGCAAGCCGGGATTTTCTTGGGAATCCATCGGAATTTTCTTGGGATCCCGACCACCGTTTTTAAAATTGTTCGGGATTTAGCCGGGATCACATCTCAATCTCGCAAAATCACTTTTGCTCAAAAACTCAGCAATCAATCAATAAAAGTAAAATAGTGAAATATTTCCATAGCATATATTTTCCTAAATCTTTTCAAAATTAAACCAAATGAACAATTGGATGGAAAATAATCATTATGTGTAAAGAAAGAATAATGGGGAAACAATTTTTCTTTACGTCATGTGTAGAGAAAATAGAGACGTGTCGTGTTGATTTGGGCAAAAATATTCCAATTTAAGACTGAAAATTTAAGATTTTTTTTTCAATATTATATTTGACCATTTTTAATCTTTAATGTAGGTCATCAAAATGGCTCCCATCACCTCAGGGTTTCGTCGAAAGAAAATTTTTTTGAATATTTCAGTTTATCGTTTGAAATTTTCAAAAATTTTTAGCGCCCCGGTAGCACACTCGTCAACAGAGGTTAGAGCATTGGTTTGGTTGTGAAGCTGATTTCTGCCCGGGGCTACACTCATTTTGCCTATCTTTACTACATCCCGATCATTTCCAAAAAGTATTTGACGTTAAAAATGAACAATATTTTAAACTTTATTCCCGCGCTACTTTTGGCCGTCCGTTTGGTCAATGCCGGATGTATGAGCAGCACTGAGCAGCAACCCGGTAGAGCGAATTTTTTAAATTATTATTAAAAAAATTTTAATGTCAAAAATTTGTGAAGCTACATAATTTAATTTCCATTTTTACGATGCTACACGAACTTAAGAGCGTCACCCGTGCCATGCATGAATATTGTCGTTCCTTTGATCGTAGTGGAGCGTGTAGCCAATTAGTTACCTTATGCGATTTCAATGAGCTTGGAATATGTGAGCCATACGACAATGGAGGCATCGTCCCGATGGGTAACTTAATTTTCCATTGAATTTTTGTAATAAAAACAAATTGGTCCGTGCCCTTTCAGTTAAAGAAAAATTGTTGTTAAATTCGAAATCTTCTAAAATTATTGGGGTTTTCACATTTAGTAATCAACAGCATATGCATGGATCGTGGATGCCCATTCCAGTTTCCCCTATGCGTTTGGCACAAAGGCGGATGTAAACCAGACCTGCGTACAACTGACTCATTAAGCTTGAGCTGATCGGTGTTTTGTAACGAGTGGGAAAAATTCCGGAATTGTGAATTTAAAGCGGTTTTTGAATCAGTTGAAATTTTAGACAAGGAAAAATGATTTTTTTTTAAAATAAATCCAAAGCCAGGTAGAATAACAGGGGTAATGTTAGAGATTTAGGGGTTCATTACGCTTAGGCCTAAGCCACCCTGGCTTGGGGCTTGTTAGGCTTAGACCTAAACCACCCTGGCTTGGGGTTCTTTAGGCTTAGACCTAAACCACCCTGGCTTGGGGCTTGTTAGGCTTAGGCCTATACTCCGTTTCCGGCATGTTTTAAGCCTTATATAAGTGATTTTGCCCATTTTTTAATCAGTGGACAATTGAAACACACTTCAGTCCCGGGCTCATAACTTGCTTCATATTAAAATGGATTTAAATTGCTTATACCGATGCTATGAATTCGAAGAATCGCTATAAGAATTTGGTTTGGAATGCTTTGAAATTTAAACCTTGCGCGACCCGTCCGCTTGTGTATCTCGGAAAGAATGCCTGTCCGAAAAGTTACATTACAAAAATAAAATAAAAATATTATTGTCCGTTCGCGAAGCTCGAAGACCTAAGCTCAAAATTCTAAAAAAATAAACCTATAAGATCGACTTTTTCAAGAACTCCTGATCCGGAATCTTGGTATTTTTATCGAAACACCAGGATCAGGATATCCTAAAAACAGGATTTTTAATCCTGGTAAATCTTGATCCTGGTAATTTCCACAATCCTGATTCTGATCCGGGATTTTGTGCTGGACCCATTTGGTTTTGTAATTTTTGAATTTATTTTTCTGTACTTTAACTGTTTAAAACTTTCATTTTTCACTTTTACTGCATTCGATGGAATATGGACAACGATGTTTAGCCGCCTTTTTTTGTCGGCAGTTTGATAGCAGCAGCAGCACAGACCCTCCACTTCACACATATCGCATAATTAGCGAAATCTCCGTCCAATCAGCAAAAAGTGGTCAATTTGTTCATTTTTTTTCGTTGCT
>MEIZ01000030.1:545365-556053 GCA_001723225.1 Globodera ellingtonae | reverse complement strand
GGACCCTTTTGTTTTCACTTTTACAATTTTTTGACCAACTTTTTTAACAAATTACCATCAAAAATTAACAAATTGCCATCAAAAATCAAAAAAAATTTTTGCTTTTTTGAAAATTTCTTAAAATAAAATACCTTGGCGCTCAAATGGGAAAGCCATTTGAGCGCCGCGCTCAGATGGTTCAAATTCCCCCTCCCAAAATTTTTTTCTGGCTACGGCCCTGCCGGTTAGCCAACATCAGCTTTTTACAAGAAAGCCTTTAACAGTTTCATTAAATCTTTAGATCTTGATCAGTCAGTCAATGATCACCCAAATTGATTTTCTGTTTCAATCTTATCATCTCCATGCTTTCAAATGATCTCACCCTCCCATACCATCTCTACACTTTTGTATTAATTTTCTTCAAAAAGTTCCAGAAATTTGAAATAAAGGACGGAAAAGGACGCGTACCCCAAATAAAGGACAAATCTTAAAAAAAGGACATTTAAAATTGTAAAGATTGGGGTACACCAAAGGCCAAATCTTTAAAAAATGGGCATATCAACCCCTGCATTAAGTAGGCACCTTTTTGTAATTTTAAAACTTTCGCGACACTTTTAAAAAAATTTTTTTTTTCCGACTTCAATTCATCCAAAAAATCGCGGCACCAAAATTGTTACCACTCACTTTTGCGTCAGCCATCGATTCCGCCCTCTCTGAGTATTATAATACTCAACAAAAAAAGTGCCGTCAGAAAAAGTGCCACCCTCCCGCCTGGGGGGGGGCAGTTTTTGTGCCCTCGGGGGGCCACTTCATTTCGTCGTCCTTCCCCCCTCCGGGGACCTCCTTATTCATGCCCAATTCCTGTGCATTCTTCATTTTTTCCCACCACATTGATGTGAAGTGTTCGTCGCCATTCCTTTTCACTCTTTTCCCCCTCGGGGGGCGCATTCGTAAGAGGTCAAATAACAGCAGCAGAATAATCTGCCCGCCCAACCGCCGCCCAACCCAAACAATAGCCATTGGGGGGACGTGCACACAATTCTTCCCCCCAGGGGACGAGCGCATATATTTATGCTTACTCCACCGTTGACTTACATTTTTATAAGCCCTTTTGTTCCATAAAGAAGAATTCTTGAATTTCAAAAAAAAGATTTGTGTAAATATTTCACATTAACATTTCGTTGTGCCGGAGCATTCCATTTTCCCTAGGGTGGGGGGAGGGGGTCCAGGATCGACCTTTTTTCGGGTTTCGGTTCGTTTAAACGAAATTTCGATGTCTAAAATTTTTAGAAAACCAATCTCAGTCCCAAAGTCCATTGACGCCCCACCTCAGCCCCTCGGGGGAGGTGAGGTGGGGGTGCTCTGCTTTCTCAGGCAAACATTCTTATACAAATAATTCCCCCCCCCCCCGCTCCCCCGTAGGTCGTCCGGTTGGCCCCTCGGGGGACAATCGCTCTCTGTGCTCTGTATGTCCATCGGGGGTTGGTTGATGCCTCCTCTTTTTTTCTCTTTTCTTTCCTCCGGCACACTATTTTTTGTGCTTTTTAATCTTTCTCTGCCACCCCCACTGTCCCTAAGCTTTTCACGGATGGCCGCCCCATCGACCAAACAAATTCCCTCCACATTCTTCGATGCGTTCAAAAGCAGCAAATGCCGTCATTTGTCTGTCATCCATCAGCAGGCCATCTCAACATTTGGCACAATTATCTCTAACACTCTCGTTCATCTGTCTGCACTCACTCACACACACACACTCTCTCTCTCCTCTTCTTTCTTCCTCTTCCCTGTCAGATGAAATGGAACACATCACTGTGTGTCTAACATCTTTTCTATATCTAAAAGTAAATTCAAATTTCATTGTCTCCCTCTCCCCTTTTCTCTCTCCCTCTCAATTTTTTCTCATTCTCTCTCTCCCTCACCTTTTCTCCCATTCTCCCTCTCTCGCTTTCTCTCTCTCTCTTCTCTCCCTCTCCCTTTGTTCTCATTCTCATTCTCCCTCTCCTTTTCTCTTATTCCTCTCTCCCTTTCCTTTTTTCTCTTATTCTTCCTCCCTCTCTCTCTTTTTCTCTCCCTTTCCTTTTTCTCTCATTCTCATTCTCTCTCTCTCCCTCTCCCTTTTTCTCTTATTCTCCCTCTCTCTCTCTTTCTCTCCCTCTCCCCTTTTCTCTCACTCTCTCGTTTCCACTCACTTCTCTCGCCACTCCTTAATCACTGCACTATTTCAGCACTCCCAATCCCCCACCCCCTTCCTTCTCTCCTTTTGCACATAGATAATCCCTCTCTTTCTCTGCCAAACCCCCGTGTGCGTCCCTCTTTGGCACACTATTTTCCTTTTTCATTTTTTTGCCACTGGCACTTATTCCAATAATGCCCCAACGCACTTTATGCCATTAACAGCAAAACGTTATTTGGAAGAAATTGCAACATCAAACATTTTCCCGGGTTTTAGAGCTGATACTGAAATTGCAACATAAGCAGGGGACTCAAATGTTTATTCAAAAGGCTTTCTCAAATGGCAAATAAAAGGCTCTAAGCGGGGGACTCAGATGACTCAAACATGTACAAAATCGGGATTTTGAATTCCAATCCCAAAAAACCCGGTATAGCCTGGCGGGGGACTCAGATGACTCAAAAATGTACAAAATCGGGATTTTGAATTCCAATCCCAAAAAACCCGGTATAGCCTGTCTCTAATTTATCTCAATCTAAAAATTTAAAAATAAATATTATATTGTACCAAAATACCGAATTTTCAAAAATTTCTCCGACACCTTTTCACAAAATCAGACGAATTTACGACTACCGGCCTGAATCCCCCCACGTGGCTGATTCAGTCCTGTACTGAAGCTAATATTAAGCCTAACTTAGGCCGAAGCCACCCTGGGTTGGAGTTTGTTCGGCTTAGGCCTAAGCCTAAGCTAGCCTAAGCCTAGCTTAGACCAAGCTTAGGCTTAGCCTAAAACGTTGAAGGGATTCGAGACACATTTGGGGGGGCGGCGGGATCGGACCGGAAACGGAATTGGCTTTTACTAACTGTTCATTAGACTCTTATCATTTTGAACTTTTCTTATTTTCCAATTTTCCATGCCAAAGGTGAATATTAATGAATTTTTCATTGGCCACTTCCTCAGTGCCGTCGTCCAACGCGCGTCGTCTGTTGGCATTTGGCAAAATGCCAACAGACACATAACAAATTTTACTTCCCGCCGCCGCCGCATTGTCTCAGCAAAAAATGCGCGTGATGAATGGGCGTCTTGGCAATCTTGTCCGATCGCCGCTGATGCGCAATAAGTAATTTTAATGAATTAAGAAATCCAATTTTTTGTCTATGTACTGCTTGACAATGTTGGTTGATCTGCAAAAATTTTTACACTGAATTAAAAATTAATTACAAAAATGAATTAAATATTGATTGATTAAGCTACCTCAAAAACGGCGAGCCAAAAACGCCCCGAAGGAACAGCAGCGCGGGTGGCGAAGAAATGCCACGTGCCGTCCAATTTGACGAGTCCTCGGAGCAGTACCGGTGTTTGTGCGGCTGTTTCCATGTGAAAACGGGCGCCTATGTCATCGCAAGTGCGGAAATAGAAATTTATCACAATTAAAAAATTTTGAAATTTCAAAATGAAAAACAAATTTGCCGACAGCATTTTTGAATTAGGTAATTAGCACGACGAGCATTGGAATAAAATCCCAAAACGGGAGAGTTCGGAACCGGTAGTACGGAAACTCCAGTTGTTTTTCTTTTCTTCTGACGGTCCCGCGGTTCCAGTCTGGGAAAGGGATGGCACTGTACACGGGTCGGGGGGTTGGACGACCGGACTCTTCAACCCTTTAGGGGACAATTGACTCTTCAGGGGACAAAATTGACTCTTCAGGGGACAAAATTGATTCTTCAGGGGACAAAATTGACCCTTCAGGGGACAATTGACTCTTCAGGAGATGACCCTTCAGCAGGGGCGGCATGCTGGAGGTTCGATTGGGATGAGGGGCTTCTTTCCGCAACACAATTAATATTAAATGGCATATTGAATTGTAACTTGTGCATTCACTTTCACAAGTCCCGTAGGTCTTGAGCTGTTGCTGATCCTGATGTTCTTCCTGAACTCGTTGCTGGTGCTGATCCAGCAGCGAGACGATCTGGACACGTCGTCGGGCGCCAACACGACGTTGTGGGGCGGCGCCCGGTTTGTCCGCACCGCATTCACCGTCGAGTGCGTGTCGCTCGCGCTTGCATTGGCCTCCGTGCTGTTGCTGTTCGTCGGGCTCGGCCTCAACTCGGCCCCAATGCTCGTGCCACACCTCATTGTACAAGTGCGTTATGCTTCAGATTAAGGATGAATAGTACGGAATCCGGCATCCGGAATTCCGGCACCCATGTTTGAATCCGGCACCCGGAATTCCGGCACCCATGTTTGAATCCGGCATCCGGAATTCCGGCACCCATGTTTGAATCCGGCATCCGGTATTCCGGCACCCAAAAAAATGTTTGGAATGCGGCATCCGCCGGCACCCAAAAATGTCCGGAAGCCGGCATCCGGTTACATCCCTGCTCCCATCACTGAGACTCGACTCGAAAACGGAAATTGATTGACCTCGGGATTGAGACCCGAAAGACTAAATAAATTTATTGAGAGAGACGAGACTCTCGAGCGCCTCCCCTAGAAAAAATAAAAAAGAGCCCGGACCGATCAAGATTTTTGGTCGAAATCTCGATCAAACCCCAAGTCCGGGCTCTAGTTTTTAAGGTCAAATGCGCGCCAAAAAAAGTGAACCCGGCATTCAGATACAATCCAAACTTTAGCCAAATTTTTTGTGGCGCTGAAATGTGTTAATCCCGACGCTGAACTGTCCATGCCATTTCAGTCCCCGGTTCTGAAGCCGCTTCAATTCAAAGATTTTAAACGCGAGAACTGAGTCTTGCTTGAAGCGATATCACATATATTTTGTGATGGGGCATTATTTTTCCTTAATCTGATCAGTGATCGCGCTTCTTCTTTTAGTGCATCTCGCTGCTGTGCCTCTTTCTGATCCTGATTGTTGGCACAATTGCGCTGATCACTGATCTGTCCTCATTCTATCGTCTGATCAATGTGGTGCCGTTCAACGAGTACCCGGGCCAACGGACGGTGGCATTCTCTGCCGAAACATTGGCCAGAGTGTACGCAATGCTCAGCCTATACTTTGCCACATTTTTGCTTGAGTGCTGGTTCCTCCGCATCATTTACAATTGCAACAGGTGGCTATAAATTTGAATTTTTTAAATTTAATTATTTTAAATGAATTTAATTAACAACAATATAACGAACGCATGATTCCCCGGACACCGAACCCGGATTTTTGAATAAATTTACGAAAAAATTGTTTTTTGATTTATCGCGGTAAAATTAGGCACTTATTTTACGGTAGTTTTATGTAGAGACCGGAAACTTGGACCCAAAACCAAAACCAAAAATTTTTTTTGGGATTTTTTGGTTTTGGTATTTTTTGGGTTGACAAAACCCAAAATTTTGTACAAAACCCAAAAAATTTTTGAAAATTTAACTCAATTTTGTTAAAGAATTATTGTGTCTCTTGACCTTGATTAGGCCTAAAACCGCATTTCTAAAACTCGTAATTTTGTTCGAGTCCGGTGGGTTCGGTGTCCGGACAAAATGGGGATCAAAGAGCGGATTAACTAATTAATTACTTTTTATATTTTTCAGGTATTTTAATGAGAGGCGGAAGTACATGCGCTACTGTCTTGCCTACAGTACCCCGCTAAAAACTTTGTACAGTGCGCGGTGATTTTTTGTTGCCCGAGGCACCGGTCGGCGGCACATTTTGACACAATTTTCACCGCTGCTCCTTTTTTTGTTTTGTTATTTGGAGACAATCAAATCGCTTTTGCCTGTAGAAACAATTAGTGAATGTGCCCTCACAAATCCAAAATACCTAACCCCCTTTACATTTTTTGATAAAATTTTAGCAAATTTTGAAAAATTGAACGTAAATCTTTTGATGTTTGAACCATGAGACCAAAATTTTGACCGAATTAACAACTGATGGAACTGGGCGGGTTCAGGCCAGGGATGGGAGCCGATGACCTCAAAAAATTTCTGAAATCGGAATCGGAATTCCGAGGCCTAAAAAAATTTCGGAAATTGGAATTCCGACCATCCCTGGTCCAGGCAACCGGAAGTGCAATTTTGTTGCCAAGACTCAGATTCCTTCCGGCGGTCCGCCGGATCCGGGTCCGCTCTTGTTTCAAACATATGGATAATGGCATTTAAGGTTTTTGTCATATTTTATGTACACATATTACAAGATAAGCCTCCTACCCGTGTGTTTCGATGACCGGACCCGGCCACTGATCGGTCCGAATGATCGGGTCCGATCATGGTCCGAATGATCGGCTCCGATCATGGTCCGAATGATCGGCTCCGATCACTGATCGGTTCGAATGATCGAGTCCGATCACTGGATCGGTCCGAATGATCGGGTCCGATCATGGTCCGAATGATCGGCTCCGATCACTGATCGGTTCGAATGATCGGGTCCGATCACTGGATCGGTCCGAATGATCGGGTCCGATCATGGTCCGAATCGGCTCCGATCACTGATCGGTTCGAATGATCGGCTCCGATCACTGGATCGGTTTGGATGATCGGATTCACTGATCGAAAAAAGCTTTGAAAGCCAGCAGATCATCCGACGCCATTGAGAAATTGAAATTTTACAATATATAATAGAAGTGATCGGATTTTGGAAAAAATGAACGACTAAGCCTAAAATCCTTACACTCGGCTTTCATCGCTAATTTCAAGCTTAATTAGGCTTTTTTAGGGAGTTTTGGGAGATTAAACTCAATTTGTTTTTGTTCGAAATAGGGCCGGTCATCGAAACACTGACGGCGACGGCACCGACAAATCCCGTCCCGGACATTTGCACACTTTTGTATTATAATTGTCACATTTTGTCAGCGATAAATGAATGAATTAACAAATGTTTGTACAAAAATCACAAAAAAATTCAAAGTGTCAACGAAGAGAAGCAATGAATTTTTTTAAAAATAAAATTTTAGAAAAAACAAATTAATTAAAATGTTGAAAATGATGTGTGCACCATCGATATGTGTGAATTGAGGTGAATGAAGCCAAATATGTAATGTTGTTGTTCAGCTCAAATGTATTCATTCTTTGGTCGTTCAAGCGCACCGGCACCATTAGCCTAAAATGATCACAATTTTTTAAAGAAAATTGATCCAAAAATTGGAAGTAAAATTTGATAATGATGTTTAAGTCATTCAATTGAACACTTTAGCTGTGTTTGGACCTGTCTCTTATACACATCTAGATGTGTATAAGAGACAGCTATTAGCTGAAATACGGTACTTGAAAATAGGATGTTGAACGATTGGACAAAATTCGATCATTTTTGCATGTTCCCGCCACCGAAACGGGTACGGGGGGGGGGCGGGAGGCTGAACTCATTCAAAAGAACAAATGTTGTGCGTGCCGTGCCGTACCTGGACAAGCATTTGCCCGTTGCCCAGTGAGATGCAGGTCGTCTGCTGCGTGTCCCGGTTGCTGCTTTCTCGTTGCTGCAGCAGCTGCTTTTTCTGTTGCGGCGGCGTCGCCTGCCGTCGGTCACCGCACGACGTGCCGTGCTCACTGCGCACACTGCCGCCGCTGGCGCCGCTGTGCATTTTTCGTCGCAACAGCAGCGAATTTGCGGTGCGCAAAAACACTTCTGGAAAGCACAAAAATTTGTTAGCAAAATTCACATTGGCTGCCACATTTTTGTGATATTCAAAATCCTCCAAAATTTCTACAAATAAAAAAAAACATATCAAAAAATAATGGAAAATGCCGAAAATCTTCGACAAATGTTTGACAATAAATGCGCACCTTTAAAGGTGGGGTTCAGCCACGCGTACAGAATCGGGTTGGCCACATTGGTGGTCATTGCAACGCTGAAATTGTAATTTTGCATTTTTTTGGTTTTGTTTTGTTTTACGGATGGCCATTAGAGATCGGACGGATCGAGATTCTCGATCAAATTCGGTTAATCTCAACATCACAATCGAATATCGATCGACAAAATTTTGACTTGACCGAGATTTTCAAGATTCTCTTGATGGAAATCTCGATCAATCCTCGGAAGTCCGATCTCTAGTGGCGCCATGACGGACAGAGACGGCTTGCTCACCTGTGCGTGACCATCGACAGGAAGTACGTGTAGTTGATGTTGTTCCAGTGCAGCAACTGCTCGTCATACTCAATGACCATCTCGCGAATCTTCAAAGGAATTTTTTTTTTAGTATTTTGATCAAAATATTTTAATCAAAGTTAAGCATTTTAAAACATTTTAATTTAAGCATTTTCTCACGCACATTGTGCGGCAACCACGCGAAGAAGAAGAACAGAACGATGGTGACCAGGATTAGGGTGGTCCGGCGTTGCTGCTTGCTGACCGCGTGCACGCGATGCGCACGGTCGCTGTCCGAACGGGACGGCACTCGGCACAGATTGTCCACGCTTTGGCACTGCAAAAAATTGCTTTTTGAAAATTTAAAAATTTTTTATGCCCGTGAGCGTCCCCCACCTTTTCCCCAATGCTTCCATCTGCGGCCGCCGCATTTGACAACTTGGCCAACATTGTTTGGCGCTCATTCAATTTTTGCAGTTTTGAGTTTGCGCGACGCCTGAGCAACGCGAAGATGGACGCGTAACAGTAGGACATGGTGACAAACGGGATCAGAAACTGCAGCACCAGCACGCTCAAGGCGTACCCGCGACGAATTTGCGTGCTCGGCCACTGCTCGGTGCAGAACTGCAACAACACCAAAAACAATGCCCATTTGTCCATTTGTGCCCACCCAGTCACAAAAAACGGAACGCCATGGGCACTGGAATACTACAGTACCTTGCCACAGTATCCGTCGTATTCCACCAGTGTCATGTGCACACTGTAGGGCACTGAGATGAGCACAGAAAGTAGCCACAGCACAGCAGCAACCACTGTTGCCTTGGCCGGACTGATTGAGCCCGAGTGCGGGTACAGCACCAGCCAGTAGCGGTCAATGGCGATGGCGGACAGCGAGAAGGTGGACACAAACACGGAGGCGGCCTGGAACAATTGAACAAATACAAGCCAACGAGTGTGCAAGCAGTACCTGGACCATCGGTAGCAGATGGCATATGGCGGAGCCGAACAGCCACTCCTTGTAAATGTAAGAGACGGGAGTGAACGGCAACGACAGCAGGCACACAATGATGTCGGAGATGGCCAGGTTCAGGATGAAAATGTTCTGCACACTTCGCAAATGCTGACACCGAATGGTGACCAGTACAATAGCCAAGTTGCCGAGCAGTCCCAGGACGAAAATGTTGCTGTACAGCACCAGAAACAGCGTGATGGCCCATGCAGAGTTGCTGGGATCGGGCTGCTGGTCCACGTAGTGAAGACATTGCTGCTGCTGCTGCTGTTCATGGGGCTGGTCAAGCTGTACAACCGCCGAGTGCAGCCGTGCCGTTTGAACGCTTGCTGCTGTTGAGAAGGAGGAGGACGGTGCGTCCCCGCCGGTGAAAAGCATTTCCATGCCTTGAGGGGGGAGAGGAGAAATTTTTGAATTTTGAACTGCAAATTTTTTGTGAAAAATGTTTCATATCTTACGCGGTTTATATAGAGTAACGGATTAAGGAAGTTGTTTAATCTTTTAACGGTAAATTTTTGACATTTTAAAACAGAAAACAACAAATTCGGATAATGCATCAAATTCGGGTGCTCAATGTTCTTCTGACTGGATTACGATGGAATTGCTGAGCTTTAATAGCCCTCAAACAACCAACCACCTTGCCGCTTTATTGCCTTGGGGTGAATGAATGTGCGTCAAATTGCAAATGAAAACATTTTGTAAATTTAAGTTCTTTAAGAAGGGGCAAAAGGGTCTTAAAAGAGCTAAGGCACAAAATCAAATATGCCCCCGAGGGAAAAGCTTTTTATAATATAATACGGCCAAAGTGCTGGGGGCGCATTTTGCGCACCCAAAATTTGTAAAAAAAATTATAATTATTAAAAGGGATGACGAATTTAATAGAAAGTCATTTAGAGATGTCAAACAAAATGATTTCTTTTAAACGGCTTCGTACTTTCAAAGATAAAAAAAAATTCGCCCCTCCGGGGGCTCTCACTCAATCAATGTCCGGCGCCGTCGGCAATTTGACACACACTTTTAACCTTAGCCTGGGATAAACGATTTGGCAAATTGACACGGACAGAATTTGTCCATTTTGATTTGAATAGTATAATTGACGGAAATTCAAATTCAATCAAATGCATAATTAAGGAACAAAAATTAATTATTTCATTGAATAGTATACTAAACAATAAGCCCAAAAGTCAATTTACGAAGAGTGGTGCCGTCGTACTCGTGTGAACATTACCGACAATTGGCACAAATTATTCGCGATTTACGAAGAATGCCATTGTCTCCCATCTTTTTGGTGGGAAGTGTTTTGCTTTGTGGTGGGGGCGGGGGGGGGGATTAAGCTAGGACGGCGTGCAAACCAAAGCCCCCGGGGTCTGGATTCGGGTTAACAAAGTTATTGCCCAAATTTGGGTTTAATAAGTTATTGCCCCCGGGGTCTAGATTCGGGTTTAATCAAGGGGTTGCCTCAGGGTTTGGATTCGTTTGTTTAACAAAGTTATTGCCCCCGGGGTCTGGA
>MEIZ01000030.1:502873-515437 GCA_001723225.1 Globodera ellingtonae | reverse complement strand
TGCCCATCGATACATTTTCTATTTATCGTCGTCCTCTAACGCAAAAAATCATTTTTCGCAAGTTTTATTTCACTTTTCTGTCTGCGGAATGCGTTCAACTACCTAAAGCGCTCAAAGTCCGGATGTAACCGGATTAAAAACAACAAAAAGTGAATCCGAAACAAACAAAAAAAGCCAAAAAAAAAAATCATATTTGAGTGAAATTTTTGGTTTTACTAAGTTAAAAGTAAAATTGATTTTACATTTTTATTATGTTTGCTTATGATTTTGGCCACTTTTTTCAACTAAATAATTAGTTAACTATTTTGATAAAAAAAAATTCTTAACTAAAAATGCCAACCCTAAACTTTCAACTAAATAATTAGTTAACTATTTTGATAAAAAAAAATTCTTAACTAAAAATGCCAACCCTAAACAGCCAAACAGAAATTTTTTTTTTATTGCACATGAAATTGTGTCGACTTTCAAAATTAATTTTTTCAGCGTTCGCAACAAAATATGTCAACGCACACAAAACATTTAATCAGCTCATTTGCCCACAGACATTAATTCCAAAAATTAATTTTTAACGACCCCCACGGCGATTTTGGTTGGCGGGGCATTCCAAATTGAGCCACATTTGCCCACAAACATAAGACAAAAACCGACGGGCACTTTTGGCGCTCTTGACTGGGGGGGGGGCGGACTGACCGATGGCCATCTGTTCGCTGCTGGTGGTGGTGGACATTTGGGCGCCGCCATAAATTTTTGAATAAACAAATCAATGAAAAAATTTATTGCCCCGTTCAAATGAATTCCGTCTGTTTATTTAGGCTTAGAGGCTAAGCGAATGGGGCGGCGACTCCCCACAAAAGATTAATCTCCTCAATTTCCATTCCCATTCTCGGCCCCCGGGGGTTAAAAAATGTGCTTCCCTTTACAGCGGGGCGGCTCCCGCCGCGCCCGAAGGGACCTCGTCCCCTCCGGCGCTATTCTACCACTAATCATATTGTCTCGAACATCAATTAACTACCTAATTACTCAATTTCTATTCTCATTTTCGGTCCCCGGGTATTCCATCAAAATGTTCACAGCGGGGCGGCTTCCGTCGCGCTCGGAGGGACCTCGGTACCCTCCGGCACCATTCTACCACTAATTGTATTGCCTATAGGCCCTTTCGAACATCAATTAAACTTCAGTCTTCATTCTTATTCTCGGTCCTCGGGGATTAAAATGTGCTTCCTTTCACAGCGGGGCGGCTTCCGTCGCGCTCGGAGGGACCTCGGTACCCTCCGGCACCATTCTACCACTAATTATATTGCCTATAGGCCCTTTCGAACATCAATTAACTTATTCCCATTCTCATTTTGGTCCCCGGGAATTGCATTAAAATGTTCACAGCGGGGCGGCGCTCCCGTCGCGCTCGCAGGGACCTCGTCTGTCCCCTCCGGCGCTATTATACACATAATTGCCAAAATTTCCTCAAACATCAATTAGGCGCTATTCTACCACAAATCATAATTGCCTATAGGATCTCTCGAACATCAATTATTACCTCCTCACTTTACATTCTCAATTTCTGTCCCTGGAAATTAAAATTTTCTCATTTGTCAGCGGACCGGCGTTCCCGTCGTGTTGGTCGGTACCCTCCGGCACCATTCTACCACTAATTATATTGTCTCGAACATCAATTAACTAATTCCTCAATTTCTATTCTCATTTTCGGTCCCCGGGTATTCCATCAAAATCTTCACAGCGGGGCGGCTCCCGTCGCGCTCGCAGGGACCTCATCCGTCCCCTCCGGCGCTATTCCACACATAATTGCCTATAATATCTCGAACAGGCAGTGTGAGCCTCGGCCATTCATTCATTTTAGTCATCAAATCAAACTCGCCGCCCCCTCCCCGGCGGGCATTAACCAATTAATCCATCCACAGGTGGCAAGCAAACCTTTTGCCTGGGGGTATCAATCAGCGTCTGGGAGCTGCCCCCGAGCGCTTGGCGCGGTGTACACATTCATTCATCACATTTATCTGATCCATTCATCGTTCCTTCCCACCAATTCATTCGTTCATTTTCAAAAAACAACTTCCTTTGCAACTTCTTCGCTTTCAGGCAAAGTGTACACAAAAACCGAAAGTTTTTTTCGTCTGTAGAAAATGTCTGCGGAAAAAACTGAAAATGAATCACAAAACTTAACAATTTTTTTTCCAATTCCCTTCATTTTGCAAATTTGTATTGCTTTTATGTAATGTTTGCTCACTGATAGCTTCCATAGACTGAGGAACTTTTAGTTGAACATGAGTGGGGCCGGCATTTTTAAATCCAAGATCATCATATAAGGGAGTTTTGAAGCAATTTTGAAAAAAAAAAACCGGGACCAATATTCTGCCCTAAAATGGAAAACAAATAGAAATTTCAGTCCCAACCCCGTTTTTTACTCTAATTTGAACCAAAATTTGTTGGGTTTGACCGCTGACCGAGAATTATTAATAGAAACCGGACGGGATCCCGTTGGGCTTTTCTCGGGATCCCGTCGGGATTGGATTCAGGATCCCAACTGGGCAGCCTCCCACCCCTAAAATATAACGCATTTTCTAAAATTTTCATTGCAAATTTCATTCAATATCATGCGAAGTTTAAAAATTTTCTCGATGGCATTTCGATTCCGGCGGTCTCTAATCTGAATAGAGAGAACAACGCGTTTTGGCAGAGAAATGCCAAAAAATATCGAAATAAATTTCCGGCAACAAATCCCACTGTCTTTAAGCGAAGCGCCTTATAAAATCCAGGTTTCCCAGTCCCAGTATGGGCCGGGTATTCCCGGCCTCTTGACACTAATCCCATTGAGTATATTCAATTATTTTTAAATATTTAATTTCTTTATTTTCAGGGGATACAGTAATTTTGGCAGACTTTACAGTACACCCACCGATCGCTGACCAACAAATTTGCCACTTTTTCTTCTGATGGCTTCAATTTCAACCGATTTGGATGCGGTTATTGAAATGTTCAATGTGACGCCAGTTTTTGGAGCGGACAACAAATTAGTGGTCGAATGGAAGACAAACATAGGCGGTAAAATTAATTTTGGGTTTTTGTTAAATTTCTAAATTTTCCCCGCCCCCCCCCGTTTTTGTAGAGAATTTTTTTGGTGTCCGAGTGAATGTGAAAATTGAGGAATTTTCTGAAAGCCCGGCTTTAACCGTCGCATATGACAACGATTTGTATGGCGGCTTTGGTTGCATCTTTGGACGGCACGCGATTCCGATGAATGCAGAAAAGAAGTATTTGGCTGACCTAAACAATTTTAATAAAAATTAAATATTGAAAAAAACAATTAGTTCTTTGATTTAAAAAAATCAAAATATATAATTTTTAAAATTTGTCTAAAATTTTCATATTTCAGTTACAAAATCTATCTGAAGGTCTTCAACCAGCTTGCCGATGGTCTGGAAGTGCAAACACATTTCTTGAGCAAGTCCTATGTCCGACCGCCGCAGGGATACCAATGTGCAAATTAAATATGAATTAGATTTTATTATAAGAAAAAAAGTTCAATTTCTTTAAATAAAAAAATCAAAATATGTTCAAATGTACAATTATTTGTTTGTTTTTAGATTGGTCCATAGGCCAAATGCAACAATTGATGGCCAAAGCAATTGAATTCACCGTGAACGAAGGCACTCTTGGCTTTGTCCCCGTGAAATGTCTGAGCCGGTGCCATTCCGTGGCGTATTGGGCAAATGTGGACGCGGACAATTTTATGCCGGCATTTCCGCGCACCGACGCGGACGGACACCCGACGCGGCTGAATTATTCTTTTCCGGGTGAGTACCAAAACAAATTGTCAAATCCCCCGGGGGGGAGCGGCATTTCCCTCAATAGAAATTGGCCAAAAATGGGTTATTGAGATGACCAAAAATAAATTGCCAAATTTACTGGACAAAAAACATGCCCTGATAAATGCCTAAATTTCCCTCAAATCTCCAGACCTGGAATTCTGAACCTAAAATGTCCGGGTTCCCGGGGTTTTATCCCTTAAATTAAAAAATTATTCATTTTTTAGGCTTTTTTTCTTTGCTCTTCGTGAGCGGAACTTTATTTGGGAAACCAGTCCATTTGGCACAATTGCAAAGGTGAAATGCCTATTTAAATTTGAGATTTTTGTGTGATTATTTCATAAAAAATTTCAGACATTTTCACCGGAGGCAATGTTCGAAGGCAACCCAAACAATTACGCCTTCTATTTTGGCGACTTCAAGTGTTACAACACGGAGAATAAGCCGCATTATGTCACAATTGTGGCATGCAAAAATGCCAGAGCGGAACAAATAACGTAAGTTTGAAATTAAAATGAAAACTTTTTTTGAACCTTTTTTTCAAGATATTAAAATCCAGATTTCGTCTTGAGATTTTTCGAGAATCTCTGGACGAGATAATTTTGCCGAGATTTAAAGGGTTTTCAGTGATCTCGAACAAAATCTCGATCGGTTCTCAAGGCCGGGATCTTCTTTAGGCTAAACATCGCAAATCGGTTTTGGTTCGACAGAATCCGGTTTCCGGATTCGAAATTTTTGATTTTGAGTACCTCGAATCGTAATGCACCTCAAAAGCTCTGGGGATCATCCGGTGGTCAAATGTCCGCAAAAAAAATTATTGTTTTAACAAATAAAATTTTTCCGACGAAAATAAAGCACAAAAATTGTCTTTTTAGTTATTTCAATGACCATTTACCCAAATTGGACATGGCGACAAATGCATTTTTACGAATTGTGGAGGACGCAAATGGCACTTCGTCGCTGGTTATGTTGAAGACGTTCAGTGTTTGGATTGATTTGTTCATCACCGAGGTATTTTTTGGGCCCAAAATGTGAGAAATAACATAAAAATAATTATTAAAGTGTATATTTTTGTTTTTTAAGTCAAAATGCGCCCGAAGATGTAGTTGAAAAGTCGAGCCACACGCGAAGCAAGTCTTTTTGCAATATTAAATACCGATGAGCTATAGTTTGATTTTGACCGGAAACTGCCTCAAAAATTATAATAAATATTTTTTATAAATTTATTTGTTTTTTCATATAAAAATGCCCAGAAAATTAAGGCATTTTTACTGTAAAATCCAAGTTTTTTCTTTAAGCTCTTCAACGGAATTGTTCGGCCTGTTCATTAGTCAAAACGTCGCCAAAGTCATCGCCAACAAAAGTCGCCTGGGAGGCAATGAATGGTGCCGTCGCTGGCCCCTCCGGCGCTGGGCCATCGATGGAAATGTGAAGGTGAAGAAAGTGATCAGTCCGATCAAAAAAGACGACGACGATTTTTGTGGACGGATCCGATCCAAAACATATTTTGCTTAATATTTTGAGGCACTAATCTTTTTTTTATGCCATTCTCTGAAGTTACCCAAATTGCATAATCCAAAAAAACATAATTAATTCCTTTACTCATTTTTGTAATTTATTATATTTATTTAAAAACAACTTTCGAAATGATTAGTTGCCATTTTGACCGGTTGGCATTTTGTCCTAACACGAAAAAAATCAAAGAACAATGGCACTAACCGCCTCGCCCCCTCCACCATTTCCGCACTCTCTCCTTTGTCTGCCGACACCGCAATCCCTCGCGGGGGCACGGAACGGGAGAGAGAGAGAGAGAGAGAGAGAACGGGAGAGAGAGAGAGAGAGAGAGAGAGAGAGAGGGAAATGGACAGTTCATCGCACTCTTTTCCCTTCGGGGGCCAGAAAAGTGAAGACTCTAATGAGAGTAGAGCCACACAGCCAACCCCCTTTTACCCACCCGGAGGGTATGACGGAGTCTAGTGAGAATCAAACATCTTTTTAAATATTTATTGTTTAGAAAAGTCTTGTTTAAAAGGTTTAAGTGTTTTAAAAATATGATATTCGGGAAAAAATACACATCTAGATGTGTATAAGAGACAGGCATTCGCCTCAGGCGAAAGCGGGGATTGTCGGTAAGAGAAAATATTCTTTCAAGCGAAATTTATGTGCATTTTGCTGTGATGTGTGTGAGCTGTCTCTTATACACATCTAGATGTGTATAAGAGACAGGTGTGTGAGTGTGCCATGCCGCATATTTATAAGGTCCGTAAACAATTTTTGATAAAAATTAGGACATAATGCGGAAAAGCGGCAAACAGAGTCTGTTGAAAAGATCGCAAAAGTGAAATTTAATATAGTGAGTATTATTTTAAGAAAATAATGGTTGAAAATATGTCTACAAATTCCTAATTAATTCAAATAATTCAAGAGAAGAAAATTTACAAGAATTAATTAATTTTAAAAAATGAATTATTGCTAGATGCTAATAACTTTGAACTAGAGTTCGGTATCAGAGAACTAATCGGTTTAGGCTGAAGCAAGAGTTACAACACTTTCGACCTTCGGACAAATCGACCATCGGACCGGATGCGGAACAGTGGCTATAATAAAAAAAGTTTGAGCTGTTTTTCGAAAATAATTTCGAAAGTCGGAGGTCCCGGTTTTTAAATTTTTGGCAAGGACGGACAGTGGTCTTCGAACTTTTTGACAAAATTTCAATTCTTTTTACATCAGACCCACAGGTAAATTGATAGCTCAGTGGTTTGTTTTTCTTAACAAATTGAGTCAAAAATTCAAAATTTTCTCGGCGGCGCCTATCGGCACCGCCGACCCCCACCCTCCCTAAAAGCTTAAAATGAGCTTATGAAGGCCTCTGAAACAAAAAATGCATCCTTCAAAATTTTAAAATGAATAAGTGCATATTTCAAAAAATATTTATTAAATTAATTATTTAAAAAAAAATTTTTTCTAATCACATAAAAAATTTTCGATTTTGTTTCGATTTTCGAATTTCGACGTTTTTTCCTTTCGATATTCGATAGAAAATTGCTCAAAAATTTCGAAAAAGTTGCGATTTTGAATTTTTCAAAAAAGGCGCCGCCGGGTAAATTTTGATTTTTTGACCCAATTTGTTAAGAGATTTGCAACAAATATTTTAAAAACGGGAATTTTTTATATTTTAGGAATAGGACGGGAATCCCGTTGTTTTCCCGTACTTAAGCAAAATTTGAACAAATCATTATAAATTTAAAAGGAGCAATTTTGAACAACTGCTTTTGAAATTTATTAATTCATGCCTTTTAAAATTTAAAAAGAGCACAAAAATCAATTGATAAATATTTTCAAATGCGTTGTTGCGCAATTTCGACGGCATTTTTTCTACGGCAGCAGCATCATCACAGCATATCCTCACTCATGAGTGTCCCGTTTTCTAAAAATTAGAAAGGCCTCACAGCTTCGTACAATTCTAAGCCTCAGAAAGGTCGCTACGCAACCTCCGCTTACCAGCCTAGTGCTTGGCGTTGCGGCGCCAAAGCGCCGGTTCGTCGATCCAGCAAGTTTGAAATGTTGTGACCTTGGCGTTGTCGAAGTCCGGGCCCAGGAATTGGTTGTAGTACCCGCTGCTCAATTTTATCGACGCGCACCTTTGGAGAAAATAGGCAAAACCCAATCAAATGAATTTTATAAAATGGCATTTGGCTTCAACTTACCAAAACTGTTCGGGCACCGTTCTAAACAAATAGTTATGTTTTGAAGGTGGCCTTCTCCATGACTTGCGCCTTCAACAAGCTGTTTACACCCGTTTACCATCGAATTCCTGCTTAATCCTCGGACCACTGACCGATCGTCGCAGTTGGTCCATCCTAAAAAAACAAAAAAATAATAATTAAAAAAATTATGTAAATGTCAAACGCACTCCTTTAGTCCGATGCGGATGATGTAGTTGTTTGCTTTTTGACTGCAATCGAAGCAGAAGCATAAGACGCTCGAAGGCTGAACAGCGCCCAGTCATCGCCTCATGCTTAATGCCCAGGATCAACTGCCACATCAGTTGACCCACAGGCAGAAAGCATCCAACCGTAGGTGTTCCCTTTGCAGGATGGAATTCACACGATTGGCTATTGGAGACAAAAAAATGACAAAAAATATTAATTTATAAACACAATTTGCCCTTGAACAATTTGACCTCCGGGAATTGTTCAGTGACGCGAAATGGTCGAGGTTTCGGTCCAACTTTTATTGAAGGTTGATTATTTGGGTGAGAAAATGTGGGAGATGAACTGGTAAAGGAGGAGGAGGTGCCGATCGCCTCTCAATTGGTTATTTATATTGAGTATTTTTTGGGGAGGGGCGTTCGGCTAATTGTTTGCCAATTGGGACAATTGTTGCCTAATGCACAAATATTTTCGACAATTTAACGGGGATTGGCTTCCTTATTTCGAATCCCCTGTTCTCAACACCCTTATTAATTGTATGAGGTGCAAACTCAGTAAGAGAAAACAACATAATTATCAGTGACCTGTTTATTTTCTCTTATTTCTCCGCCGACTTTTTGCACAATCTCTGATTTGTTATCACTTCTCTCATCCGTATAAAGCCCGAGACCCCAAAACCCCGAAACTTTCTTGAAAAATTTTTAATTTAGTTTAATTAAATAATCTTTTAAAAGAGCTTCACTTCTTGGGGGGGGGGAGGTTGGCGGTAGCGATAGGCTCAGCCGGGAAAAGTTTTTGGAAGATTAAGCCTTCAAAAATATTTTTTTGTTTATAAATTGTTTACTCTAGCATCGAAGCTCATAAAAAACAGAAAATCATTTACACAATAGGGGTTTGGACCCACAGCCCCAGGAACCCACGCATCTGTTCTGTTCCTGTTCTAAAATTCTAAGAATCGAACAGACACAGAACAGGCCGCGCTGGAACACAAAATATTGGTGGTATTACTATTGTGTCCGCTTTGAATAAATGTGAATTTAAGAATACTTAATAAATAATTTATTGACTCTAGTACAAAATCACTAATAAGCACAAAAGCGGGCAAAATAACTAATAGGTTAAAAGCGGACAAAATCCCTAACGGTCAAAATCGCTAACGATTAAAATGTTTAATCGTAAAATACGGTTTAAATCACTAATAGCTTAAAACAGACAAATAAAAATCGTCTGGTGTGCTGTGACCATTTTACTAATGTTTTTTAAGAAAATCTGATAAAAAATTGCCTTTTCGATTAAACTATGAATTTTGTAGATTAAGTTGACATTAGCAATTCTGATCTCACATGCCTTGTTAAAGACTGACCATTCTTAAACATAGGAATTTTTACCCGTTAACATTCAAAGGTGAAAAAATTGGGAATTTCCCTTATTAGGGATTTGATTTTGACCGCTTTTGGCTGATTAGAGATTTTAATCGTTTGTGATTTTGACCGCTTTTAACCTTGTCCGTTTTGGCTGATTAGGGATTTTGTCCTGCCACGTATTTATTGGGTAGGAAATGAAATGAAAAGCAGAAGTTGTCAGTTTATTGGGTCAGCTGTGGCTAAATGTTGGCACAAATATGGGGGGGGGGGGTATACACATCTAGATGTGTATAAGAGACAGCTACTATGTTTATTCGAAACATTTTGCTAATAGATGCAATATCTAGGTTACTCATCCAGGGGAGAAGAAAATAATATGTGAATAAATTTTTGCTTTTGTGCGGCGCTTTCAATTTATTTGTCTGGCCTGACACGTTTACGAAATCATTTTGATCGATAAAAATGTGTATGCACTTAATATACATATATATATTTTATATAATATAATAGTGGCGGATTTACGAAACGCCCATAGTGGCGGATTTACGAAACGCCCATAGTGGCGGAATTTACGAAACGACCTAGCACCCATTAAATTCACTCGCAACATTAATTATTAATCACTCCTCACCTCTCGGACGGAACAGGAACAATCACCCGTCCAAAAATAACGACCCCCACGGCAATTTTGGTGGACAGGGCATTCCAAATTGAGCCACATTTGCCCACAGACATTAATTCCAAAAATTAATTTTTAACGACCTTCGCGGCAATTTTGGGGGCGGGGGGTGGGCGATTCCAAAGATTTTGCAAACGAAAGAGGCACGGCGAAAAAAAGGAAAGCAAAAAAGGAAATAAGCAACTTCATAAGATAAAGTTAATCAAATTTCTAAAATGTTTACATAGACTGCTTGCTCTCCACTAAAATATTAAATCTAAAAATGGAAAAGACTAAATAAAAAGTGCATCCATTCATATAATTAATATACATATATCACATGTTTACATAGACTGCTTTCTCCAATAAAATATTAAATCTAAAAATGGAAAAAGCCTAAATAAAAAGTGCATTTGAATCTTTTGACCTTGCTTCCGAAATTTAAATTTGACATTTTTCAGGAACCGTCGTTCAACCGTTACAAATATGCCGGTTTGAAAAAGCATTGTTTTTTAAATTTTCATAATGCAGAAATTTTAGCTTTCAACGCCGTCTACTGGGCCTACTATTTGACCAGATAGAATTGCAACGGAATTTTATTTATTTTAAAAATAATAATAAGCAATTCTGCATACCGTATATTTTATTTAATTTTCAAAAAGAAAAAATGGGCGTCAGGTCAAAGTGCCAACCATCAAGCCAAAAACGGCTTGGCGGAGTAGCATTTTGACCGGTTGGCATTTTGTCCTAACACGAAAAAAATCAAAGAACAATGGCACTAACCGCCTCGCCTCCTCCACCATTCCGCACTCTCTCCTTGTCTGCCGACGCCGCAATCCCCCGCCGGGGACACGGAACGCGAGAGAGAGGGAAATGAACAGTTAGTTTCATTTTCCCTTCGGGGCCAGAAAAGTCTCACCCCCCCCCATTTCTGTTGTATTTCTTCCCCTTCCCCTCGGGGCCGGAGCCTACTTTCATGTACTATTTTCACTCTTGCCCTGGGGGGGGGGGGACGATTTGCCTTTCCCGGTCATCCGACCCTTCACACATTTTTTTTTGCTGCTTCTTTTCCCCAAACATTGTTGGGGCCGGAATGCCGCGTTTTCCGAAATTTGAGTCTGAATTTTCAGGCACTAAAAACAACAAAAAGTATGTCCGAAAGCAATTTTTTATTTCTACTGGCTTATGATTTTTGTCACTTTTCTCACAACACACCAAATCATTTTTATTGCCTTCCGGCGAGAACATTTGCGCTGAAATTCACTCGCAACATGGACGGAACAGGAACAATCCCCGTCCAAAAATTAATTTTTAACGACCCCCGCGGCAATTTTGGAGGACGGGGGCGGGACGATTCCAAACTTAGCTCCCCAGAGATTAATTCCAGTCCCCGGGGAACATCAAATGCGCTCCCCGTCACAGCGGGGCGGCTCCCGCCGCGCTCGAAAGGACCTCGTCCCCTCCGGCGATTGTACACATAATTGCCAAAATTTCCTCAAACATCAATTAGGCACTATTCTACCACTAATTATATTGCCTATAGGGTCTCTCGAACATCAATTATTACGCCTCACTTTACATTCTCAATTTCTGTCCCTGGGAATTAAAATTTACTCATTTGCCAGCGGACCGGCGTTCCCGTCGCGTTGGTCGGCACCCTCTGGCACCATTCTACCACTAATTATATTGCCTATAGGGGCTCTCGAACACTAACCAACTTATGCCCTCACTTCCCATTCCCATTCTCGGTCCCCGGGGACTTCACAGCGGGGCGGCGCACCCCGTCCCGCTCGGAAGGACCTCGTCCCCTCCGGTGCCATTCTACCACTCATTATATCGCCTATAGGCCCTTTCGAAACATCAATTAAACTTCCTCATTTTCCATTCTTATTCTTGGTCCTCGGGGATTAAAAATGTGCTTCCTTTCACAACGGGGCGGCTCCCGCCGGGCTCGGAGGGACCTTGTCCCCTCCGGTGCTATTCTTTCACTAACAAATAAACATATTGCCTATTGAGTCTCTTTCACATAACTTATTCTCATTCCCATTCTCGGTCCCCGGGAATTGCATTAAAATGTTCAACAGCGGGGCGGCGCTTCCGTCGCGCTCGCAGGGACCTCGTCCGTCCTCTCCGGCGCTATTCCACACATAATTGCCTATAATATCTCGAACAGTCATGAGCCTCTGCCATTCATTTCACTTTTTACTCATCAAATCGAACTTTGCCGCCCCCGCCCTTAATCGGCGATTGCATCTCCCCGGCGGGCATTAACCATTAATCCATCCACAGGTGGTAGGCAAGCCTTTTGCCTGGGGGTATCAATCAGCGTCTGGGAGCTGCCCCCCGGGCGCTTGGCGCGGTGTGTACACACATTCATCATCCATTTATCTGATCTATTCATCGTTCCTTCCCACCCATTCATTCATTTTCAAACAAAAAAACATCTGCCTTTGCAACTTCTTCAACTTTCAAGCAAAGTGTACAAAAAACTGAGAACTTTTTCCGTCCGTACATAGAAATGTCTGCAACAATCATTAACTTATTCACTCTCACCCTTCGGACGAAAAATTATAATTTTAACGACCCCCTCGGCAATTACTCGCAACATTCATTAATCACTCTCACCACTCGGACGGAAAAAGAACAATCCCCGTCCAAAAATACAATTTTCAAACACTCCCGCGGCATAATTTTTAACAACCCCCGCGGCATAATTTTTAACAACCCCCGCGGCATAATTTTTAACAACCCCCGCGGCATAATTTTTAACAACCCCCGCGGCATAATTT
>MEIZ01000030.1:490761-502823 GCA_001723225.1 Globodera ellingtonae | reverse complement strand
TATTTTTGAATAAACAAATCAATCAAACAATTTATTGCCGTTCTAAAAATTCGTCTGTTTATTTAGGCTTAGAGGCTAAGCGAATGGGGCGGCGACTCGCCACAAAAGATTAATCTCCTCAATTCCCATTCCCATTCTCGGCCCCCGGGGGTTCCATCAAAATGTTCACAGCGGGGCGGCGCTTCCATCGAGCTCGGAGGGAGCTCGTCCCCTCCGGTGCTATACCACTAATTATATTGCCTAAATATCTCTCAAACTAATCATAATTGCCTATAGGATCTCTCGAACATCAATTAACTTACCTCACTTGCTATTCCCATTTTCGGTCCCCCCAGGGACTTCAAAATGTTCACAGCGGGGCGGCTTCCGTCGCGCTCGCAGGGACCTCGTCCGTCCCCTCCGGCGCTATTCCATACATAATTGCAAATTTTCCAAAAAACAGCTTCCTTTGCAACTTGTTCGCTTTCAATCAAAGTGTACAAAACCCGAAAGCTTTTTCCATCTGTAAAAATTTTTGCAGAAAAAAATCCGAAAATGAATACACAAAACTTAAATGTTTTTTTTTCCAATATTCTTGCAATTTGCAAATTTTTGTTGCTTTTACGTAACTCAAATGTTTTTTTCTCGGGAGTCCCGACTGAGCATTGTTTAATCCGGCAGGGATATTGATTGTTGATCTCTTCCTTTCTTAACAATATTGGCCCCATTTTCAAAAGTTTCACCTCCCACCCCACAGAAAGTTCGAGCGCTAAATAGCGCTTTTTTTTTTAATTTGATTGCAAATCTCATACAATAACAAAAACTTTAAAATTCTCGACGGCGCCTCAGGCAATTTTGGAAAATTTTTTTCAATCCCGAAAATCCCGTGCGATTGATCAGGATCGGGATTGTCGTGATTCTGACCGACCATTGTTGGAGGTTTTGGAAATGTTTAGGATCAGATTTAGCCGGGATTACGATCCCGGCGGTCTCTACTATACTCTGAATAGGGGGCTACGGTGTTTTGGCAGAGAAATGCCGAAAAATATCGAAAAAATTTCCTGGCA
The DNA here is from genome assembly GCA_001723225.1 of Globodera ellingtonae. Classification (NCBI taxonomy): domain Eukaryota; kingdom Metazoa; phylum Nematoda; class Chromadorea; order Rhabditida; family Heteroderidae; genus Globodera; species Globodera ellingtonae. The sequence goes on along the minus strand of MEIZ01000030.1, from coordinate 501,777 downwards.
AGAAATCCCACAGGCTTTGTGCGAAATCAGAAAAATTGCGTCGCCTTATAAAATCCGGTTTCCCAGTCCCAGTATGGGCCCAGGGCAGTTCCGGCCTCATTTGACACTAATCCCATTGAATATATTCAATTACTTTCAAATATTTAATTTCTTTATTTTCAGGGAATACAGTAATTTTGCCAGACTTTACAGTACACCCACCGATCGTTGACCAACAAATTTGCCACTTTTACTTCCGATGGCTTTAATTTCAATCGATTTGGATGCGATTGTTAATGTGTTCAATGTGACGCGCAGTGAAGTGGACAACAAATTGGTGGTGGAATGGAATGCAAATTTAGACGGTAAATTATTTGGATTTTGTTAAATTTTCTAAATTGTTCCCCCCCCCCCGTTTTGTAGCACGTTATTTGGGTGTCCGAGTGTATGTAAAAATTGAGGAATTTGCCGAAAATGTGCCTTCAACACTCGTCCATGAACACAAAACGAATGGCACTTTTGCATGGTACAGCATTCGGATGAATGCAGAAATGAGGTGGGTGGCTGACCCAAACAATTTTAAAATGTTTTTAAAATAAAAATGTATTAATCCATTTAAAAAAAAACAAAAATAATATTGTACATTTCAGTTACAAAATATATTTGCACATCTTCAACAAACTTCTTGATGGTCAGGAAGTGCAAACACATTTACTGAGCCAGTCTTTTGTCCGACCGCCGCAGGGATACCAATGTGCAAATTTAAATTATATATCCATTTTAAATAAATTATTTAAAATATATTTATTTATTTGTTTTTTTAGATTGGTCCAAAGTGGAAATGCAACAATTGATGGGCAACGCAATCCAATTCACCCAGCAATTTCGCAGTTTTGGCTTTGTCCCCGTGGAATGTCTGAGCCGATGCCATTCTGAGGCTTACTGGACGAAAGTCGAAGCCGACAAATTTATGCCGGCATTTCCGCGCACCGACGCGGACGGACACCCGACGCGGCTGAATTATTCATTTCCGGGTGAGTGCCAAAACAAAATTGTCAAATCCCCCGGGGCGGCATCCTCTTAATAGAGAAATTGGCCCAAAAATGGGTCGTCAGACGACCAAAAAATAAATTGCCCAAATTTACTGGGCAAAAAAATGCCCCGATAAATGCCTAATTTCACCTCAAATCTCCGGACCTGGAATTTTGGACCTAAAATGTCCGGGTTCCCCGGAGGGTTTTACCCCTTTAAATTAAAATAATTATTTAAAAAATTTTCAGGCGTTTTTTTCTTTGCTCTTCGTGAGCCGCAATTTTTTTTGGACACCAGTCCATTTGGCACAATTGCGAAGGTGATTTACCTATTAAATTTGGATATGTATATTTTGCTATTTATTTCTTAAATATTGTAATATTAAGGCATTTTCACCGGAGGCAATGTTCGAAGGCAACCCAAACAATTTTGCCTTCTATTTTGGCGACTTCAAATGCTACAACTGGGCGAATAATCCCCATTATGTCACAATTGTGGCATGCAAAAAGTCGAGAGTGGAACAAATCAGGTAAATGAAATATTTAAATTTATTTTTTCAACTTATAATTGTTAAAATTGAAGTTTTATGTACTCTTCAAAGAACAACTTCTTTGGCCTGACAGAATCCGGTTTTCGAATTTTCGGATTTCCAGGGTCCGGTGGTCAAAAAGTCTGCAAAATTATTTTTTCAAAAAATTCCAAAGAAATAAAGCAAAGCAAAAAGTTCAATTGTCTTTTCAGTTATTTCACTGAACATTTGCCCGAATTGGACATGACGACCAATGCATTTTTACGAATTGTGGAGGGCCCAAATGGCACTTCATCGCTGATCATGTTGGAGACGTACAGTGTTTGGATTGATTTGTTCATCACCGAGGCATTTTTTGGACCCAAAATGTACGGAAAAAATTTTTTAAATGATTATTTTTTTTGTTTTTTTAGCCAAAATGCGCCCGTAAAAGTTGTTGAAAAGTCGAGCAACACGCGGAGTAAGTTTTATTGCATATCAAATAAATAAATCCGACATAAAAAATGATCAGTTTTGGTTTGGCCAGAAAAAAAACTCCTCAAAAAATATAAATTTTTTAAATTTGCTTATTATAAAAATTCTGGACAAATTTACTCTAAAATGCAGCTTCTTCTTTAAGCCCTTCAACGGAATTGTTCGGCCTGCTCATTATTCAAAGTGTCCCCAAATTCGTCACCAATAAAAGTCGCCTGGGAGGCAATGAATGGTGCCGTCGCTGGCCCCTCCGGCACTGTGCCATCGATGGCAATGTGAAGGCGAAGAAAGTGATCAGTCCGATCAAAAAAGACGACGACGATTTTTGTGGGCGGATCCGGTCCGAACATATTTTGCTTAATATTTTGATGCACTAATCTTTTTTTTTATGCCATTCTCTGAAGTTACCCAAATTGCATAATCCAAAAACATAAATTAATTTCTTTACTCATTTTTGTAATTAATTTTTTTTATTTAAAAATAAAATATGAAAGATTTCAAATGATGAATAATGTGTTCACATAAATATATTATTATGAAAACTATAATGAGATTCGTCGTTTATATTAATTAATTCAAACTCTCGACCCATTTTTTGGGTCCAATTTTTGTGGAGCGTCCATTTCGATGAGCCGTTTGCTTATTGTCAGCAAGAATGGAGTCTGCTAAAAAAGGAAAGGAATTAAAAATGCCAACATTTTCAGCGAGTTCGGCACTTTCCCCTCCCCCACACCAACATTTTCGCGCTCCGTTCTGCCAACAATGTTGTCCGTCGACTGGTGTGGCACAAATGTGCTGCTGCTACTGCTACAACTTCTTGCACCCGCACGTGCCGTCTGCAGCTGCTGCTGCTGGTGCTGCTGCTGTTGTACCGGTACAATTTCGTCCATGCACGCGTAGATCAGCTCGTCCAAAAAGGCATCCTCCGCCGGCGGCCGCTCGTTGTTGCCGGTTTGTTGTTGATGCCTAAGCTGCGGTGCCGGAGGCGATTTGGCATTCCCTGATAATTAAAATATAATAATAACTAATTAGCATTTATCTAAAACTATGCCAATGCCTTTGTGCCTTGGCGGCATTTCTTCGACGACGCCCAACGCGGCGAGGAACGCGTCCGCCACCGCGCAGCTGTCCTCACTGGCCAACGAGCGCGCGTCCGGGTCAATGCCGGAGTCGGGCGCGGAACGCCGACTTCCCGCGGCGGCGGCCGCCGCATTGGCGGCCAAGCGGGATGCCGTCCGGTGTTGTGCCATGTTCACGTAGTTGGACGAAGAGGAGCAGGAGGAGGGCACGACGGATGGAGCGACATGGCTTTGGTCCAACACCCGTCCTGTCCTCATTGGTGGTGTACGCTTCACGTAGCTGAACAGTCCGCTTTCAAAGGACGGTGAGAGGAGTGCAGGTGCGCCTGCTGCGTCCGGTGCGGCGTGCTGCTGCAGTTCCCGGCAGGTTGCCACGCTGAACATGCGCTTTTTTGGTGCTGCTGGTTGCAAAAAGTTGCCGCCAGAGGCGCTTTTTGCAGCTGAACGTCCCGAGCGTAGCAGAAGACGGGCAAGTACAAGGACGGAGAGGAGACAGAAGCACAGGAACAGAGTGGGAAGCACCAGCAGACTGAGCAAGTCGAAAGAACTCAACAGCGAGTGATCAGCACCGGTCAGGGACGGATTTGAACCGATGGTGAAATCGCCAAACTACAAAATTTTTTTTGGACATTTCGTTTCAGTCCGCGCCAAGTTATACCTCAATGTACACTGTAGCGCTGCTCCTCATTCTGTGCTGTTCGTTACCGTATGCCCATCCCGATTCGGCCCATACCGTAAACCGTAGTACTCGTGTCTCCCCGCTGGCTGTGCCGTTTGGCGTTGTGCCGCCGACGGTTGATGGCTGACGTCGCATGCCCAGCACGCCTTGGTCAGCAGCGATTTGTACGTATTGGGCCGATACAGCATCCGCCGGGTCCAACGAGTACCGTACTGCACTACCGTAGCCAATGTCGCGATCAATCGCCACGACTTGGCCAATCGGTTTGTTTAGATCAACATTGGGCGGAAGCTTAAATATTAATTTTTAAAATTTGTTTAAATTAAATAAACAACACGCCTTGAATGTGTAAGCACTTTTGGTGAATGTTGGTGCAAACTCGTCCACACCGTACACGTACATTTCCACAGGTACTGTAGCAACAACTTTGCTTAAGGCGTCGGTACAGGAAACATTGAAGTGAAGCATGATGTTCAGCTGCTGCTTTTGCTGTTGTTGCTGATACCCCGTGAACATGTTGGCAGCAGCAGCAGTTTCCAAGTCAAGCGGAGCGATCAGAGTGATGTCACCGGTTGTTGGTTCAACGACAATTGTCTGCAGATGAAATGTCCAGTTTCAAAAATGCCAAAATCGCACTGCTTCAGCTTGCCTCATTCAATGACAACGAACTGCTCGCGTCCGTTGGCTCAATTGTGTAAGTGCAGTGCGCTTGTGCCGACCGTTGTCCATCCGTGCCGTTGTCGGCATGTTGCGGGACGCGTCGAGCTTCCGCGTACACGCTGAACATCCGGTCGTCCAGTGCGCTGTCCTCCGGCACAAATTTGCGGTATATTGGAAGGCCAAACTGCGGTTTGGTGCCACTCCATCCGTCCCAGTCCATACGCACGCCAACTGTCCACTCGGCACTTTGGCAAGGCGTGCCGTTGTCTCGTGCCGAAATCAACTAGAAATAAACAAACATAAAAGATTTGGCGATCAAACAAATTTGTTGTACCAATTCCTCTGCTGTCGACAATTCGCCAATTTGTGCCATAGCAAAAGCGTCGTCCCAACGAACAAATCGAAGTTCCCCGGAGGCCATGTCAAGCTTGAACAGGTCAAAGTTGTTGCCGGCCAGCAGATGATAAGACAACCGAGAGTTCTCTTCAGACGCATCGCCATCGGTGGCGTTGAATCTTAAGCAACAATTTTCAAAACTCTTTGTATTTGTGTCCAATGTCCCTCAATTTAGGCATTTTGTCGGCCATGTCTTACGATTCTCTGATGCCCTCTTAGGTACTTTGTTCGTTTGGTGTTGGCCTAGTGCCGCCCACATTAGGTACTTGTCCTTTATGTTGTCCAATGTTTTCTGATTTAGTTATTTTGTCCTTTTTTGTTTGTCCATTGTCTTCCTCTCCTAAGGCGATTTGAATATTTTTTATTTTGTATTGACCATTTTTGTCTGTCCAACGTCTCCAATTTATGTATTTTGTCTTATTTATCTGCCCAATGTTTGCAATTTAGGTATTTTGTCCCTTTTATCTGCCTAATGCCCCCCCCCCAAATTTTTCTCACCGTGTTAACACTGTGTTCAGCCTAAGCGAATCGCTGACCCATAGCGTTTTCGCATTGTTTTCCTCGTCAAATTTCGGCACATTGTCATTGATGTCCACCAGATGAATTCGTACACCGACTTTGGCACTTTGCCTTGTTGAAAATGCCGTCGCCGTCGGCGTTGTTGTTGTTGCCGAAATGTCTCTCCGTTGTGGTGGACATTTTCCAATGGTGCTCTCAATGTCCAACCATTCGCCATGCATTTCACGATCCAACAAATCCTCAACAAATATTTGGCCATCAAAATTGACCCTAAATTTGGGAGGACGACGAATTCCGTCATGGTCGTCGCGCGGGTAGGAAAGTTGAAAATCGCAGTTTAACGATGCATTTGTGGGCATTTGACGCATTGTAAGATGTCCAATTGACAAATGCATTGGCACATTTTCGGGCACTGTAAATCTGGACAAAAAATCTTGGCATTTTTAAGTAAAAGTCCAAAAAGTTCAGTGCACGAACGTATAGTTTTGCTTGGCAAACATTGGCACATTGTTGTTGGCATTCTGTCGCGCCGGCGACGTCTGGACTACCGTAACCCGAACAGTACAGTAGGCAAACAGCGGCGGCTGCCCGCCATCGGTCGCTTTGACGACCACAACAAGCCGGTCAAAATCAGCGCCAATTTGTTGTTGGGGAAGAATGTTGCGGAGACGTAGTTCGCCTGAAGGCATATACATTTTAATCAGATTTAAATTAGATATTTTTTAATACCTAAACATACATTTAATCGGATTTAAAAACATTTTTTAACGCCTAAAAGCATACACATTTTAATCGAGTGTAATCGGATTTAAACATATATTTTTTAACACCTGAATTAATCGGATTTCAAAATTTTTTTTTTAATGCCTGAGGGAATATAATTTTAATCGGATTTAAACTTTTTCGCCTGAAGGCATACATTTTATCCGGATTTAAATTTTTAATCGGATCTAAAAATATTTTTTAATGCCTGAAGGCATATAATTTTAATCGGATTTAAAAATATTTTTTTAATGCCTGAGGGCATATAATTTTAATCGGATTTAAAAATATTTTTTTAATGCCTGAGGNAAATATTTTTTTAATGCCTGAGGGCATATAATTTTAATCGGATTTAAAAATATTTTTTTAATGCCTGAGGGCATATAATTTTAATCGGATTTAAACATTGGCGCAAAAATTACCACTTTTTGTGTCACAATGAAGCCAATCCAATACGGTCGATGAATTTTGTCCAGCATTGTTCACAAATTCGTAGCGTAGCTGTGCATTTTGGTTAGGCCCGTCCCCGTCGATGGCCTCAACTTTGGCCAAAACATGGCCAATCGGTGCGTCCTGGGACAGCTCCGTGTCGATGTACGGCTCCACAAACCGTGGCACATTGTCATTCACATCCAGCACCTCAACACTGAGGTTGGCCGATGCACGGTTAATGCCATCGGTAACCTTTGCCGTAAAAATTGGGGGTTTTTACAAAAAAAGGAAAACATGACGACCACACTGCTTGCTACCTTTCTGCAGAATATTTTTGTTATCTACCTACATAACACTTGAAGTTATTAATTAGTAATTAATTAGGGTGCGTCCGGCCACCACTTTTGGGGGGTGGAAATTTCGAAGTTCGGAGATCGCGGGCCCCCGATGGTCCTGTGACCACCTCCGACTTGGAGCAGTTCAGAGTATGTCGCGCCATTTTTCAGGCCCGAACCGGAAGTTTTTCGGTCGAAACCCCAAAAATTTCTGTTCGGTCTGGATCCCCGAAAAAAAATTCGCAGGAATTGGTTACTAGTTGTTGGCGTAATGTTTTCACAGATATTGCCGCCCTCCCCATTTATGCCAATGTTGTTAATGAATAAATTAATTTTTTAAAATTTAATTCATAAAACTTGCATAAACGCGAAGAATGTGTTGTGCCGCCATCTCATAGTCCAATTTGTGCTTCAAATGCACTTTGCCATTCCATCGATTGATTTCAAAATGTTCAGAAGACACATCGCCAAGCGAATATTGCAACAATGTTGGCCCAATGTCCGCGTCCGTTGCACTTACAACAGAGACCAGAGAGCCCATCGGAAGGTCTGCAACTTTAGAAAATTGCAAAAAATTGATCTGATCGGGTGTAATAGGCTTCTGATCACTTCAAAATATGCCAACCTTCCATCAGTCGGATGGCACCGTCCTGTTGCGCAATGAACGGCGCGTTGTCGTTGGCATCCTGCACGTGCACGTCCAATCGCGCGTCCGCCCGCTGCCGTCCACTTGCGTCGATGGCAACAATTTGTAGCGCATAATGCCGTCGAATCTCCGCGTCCAGCTCCAGTGCTGTGCTCACCTTGCCGCCGGCATCCACACTGAAGGCAAAGTCGTCGTTTCCGGACGGCAAAATGGAGTAGGACACCCGCGAGGAGGTGTTGTTCCGGTTCAGCAGATCAAGCTAAATTCCGTTGCATTCACCCCCTCCTCATTCAGTTTTTTGACCTGTACTGAAGTGTCCACCCTGGGACTGAAATGTCCACCCTGGGACTGAAATGTTGGTCCCGGGTTTTTTCAAGCTCTGTTATAAATAGGGCGGCGATTTATATGGAAATCCATATTTTTTTTTGCGCACTTGAAACGGCTTCTAAATGCCATAAATAGTATTTTTAGCTTTGGTTGGAGCTTCTAGAGTCCATTTTATAATCCATATTTTCCATATTTTGCGATTTTTATCCATATTCCATATTTTTTTTTTCCATATTTCGCCATTTTTTAAAAATTCCATAACAAAAATGCAATAAAAACAAAAAATGCACCCCTAAGGATCGACTTTTTAAAAATTTCAAAAAAATCGCCGCCCTAGTTATAAATAGTGCGCGAATTTATATGGACTAAAAAAGCGCGCAAATATGGACTTAAAACTGGAATAAAAACACCCAAAATATGGACCAAAACCCCCCAAAAAGTGCCAAAATATGGACTAAAAAATGTGCTAGGTGCATTTTTCGTTTGAAAACATTTTTGATTTTTAAGGTTACATTTTTTGTTTTTATTGCATTATTCTTAAGGAATTTTTACACAAATTTTTCTTGAATTTTTGACCAAAAAAGCCAAAATATTGATTTATATTGAGCAAAAATCGCTCTAATTCTAAAATTTTTCAAAATGAATGCAATTTCCGGGCTTCTCTCATGATCCCCTATTCTGCAAAAAAACAACATGTTAAACCAAGAAAATCTGCGCTCTAGTTATAAATAAATGTGGTCCTTCATTATTTTTGTCCCTTAGTTCCGGTTTTTTGCCAGGACTAAATTTTGTCCCGGTTTTCGCCAAAAGTGCCGTCGGTCCCGTGCTGCACTATTATAAAGTCAACGGCACACCTGTGCCACAAATTGCCCCCGGGGACGTCCCTCCGGCACGTCGACGGCGTGCTGTTGGCGCGTGAACGCAAGCGGCGCCGCCGGCCTTCCGTTGCCGTGGCTTTTGCGCCGCTCCCAGCTGATACGGATACGCTTTGGCTCCGATTCCAGCGCTTTTGGGTGCCCTCTGTCAACAGCTTTAAGCACAATCCAAACGCCGGACTGTTCCGAAATGAATGCCGACTCTCTGAAGATGGTTTTGTTTAAAAATATTGACAAAAAATCGGAAAACAAAAAATGTAGCTAAACATTCTTATTTTGTTCTTATCGATCAAGAATCTCGATCGAGATTTACTGAGATTTTGATTGAGAATCTCGATCGGTCCGATCTCTAAGTGTAATATTCAAAATGAGAAATTTTTCGAAGCCATTCCACTAATTATATTTAAATTCATCCCCCCCCCCCCCAAACAGAAAATTTGGCAAAAGTCTGTAGTTCTTACATTTACCTATGCCAACATAAATGTTTTGCCACATTAGAATGTTTTAAATGTGTTTGTCTCTTTTATTTTGGATCTCTAAATCTTATTTTTGGTCTTTGATGTTCTTATTTTGGAAAAATTTTGATGCCACGAAATTCCTGAACTTAGCGACCTCGCAAAAGTCAATTCGCCCGTTTGCCACTGCACGTCGAACATTCCGTTCGGGTCACTGGCCATGACGTAACGAATTTGGCCATTCTCGCCCTGGTCAGCGTCTTTTGCTTCCAGCTGGGCCAGTTTGTGGCCAACCGATGCCGTTGTTGACAGATTAATTTGTTCGGCATTGGACGGGTCGAACACCGGCGCATTGTCATTACGGTCAATTACGGTAATGAACACCGTACACATGTCCTGTCAAAATTTCGAAAACATTTTCTTAGACTGATCTGGCACATTGTGGCGATCATCAATTTTGTTGCTTACCGCCTTCTTTGGCGAGCTGTTCAAGTCGGTGGCTGACACCATCAGCAGGTGTTCCTCCTTCTGCTCCCTGTCCAACGCGCCGGTGCTGATCCATCCCGTGCCCGGGTCAATGGTGAACAGGTTGGTGTGCCAATGTCCTCCCTCAATGGCATAGACGACAGATGACGGTGATGCCCCATTGGCGTCAACACGTTCATCATCATCAAGCAGTACACGAACGCGTAACAGCTGGCGAATGGCCTCATTCTCCGGCACCGACACATTGCCACAACTCGTCGGCTCAATTTTAGGCCCGGCGATGGACTGACGTGGCACAATCGTCAGGACGGCATGGTCAATGGTCTCAGCTGGTTCATAGTTGGCGTTGTCCAGTGAAGAGTTCATGCACCGTCTGGCCAATACTGCAAATGGTTTTTTATGAACGGGTTCTTGCCATTTTAGGTAAGAATTTAAACTGTATTTTTAATTTGTCCGTTTTGGAGAAAATTTCGATTTTTTCAATTTGCCCATTTGGCATTTTTTGAACAAATTTGGCACACTGTCCATTTGGTTGGACCTGTTAGCGTCAAATTGTGTCCCGCTTTGAGCAATGCTTCTGTCCCGTTTTCCATTGCCACATATTCCAAAATGCCATCCTCTCCATTCATTTTGAACCCCTCCGGCAATGGCATCAGCTCAAACAGTGCACAATTAGCATTGTCTAAAATCCCATTTAAACATTTAAAATTTTAAAAAGGACACATACCTTGACGCTTAAATTTTGCCACAAATTGGTGCCGACCCTTTGCAACAGATTCGTCTGTAAGAATTTCGGCCACAAAGTGCCGTTTGGCAAAATACGAAAATTTCCGATGGGCCTGGTCAACTCGGACGATGAAATGTTGCTCAACGCGGGCATTCCGCTGCATTTTGTTGTTGGTGGACGTCATGGTGGCCATGTTCAAATTGGCACGAATTGTAAGCCGAAAAACGGAAGAGCCACCATTTGCTGCAAGTTTTGACGGTTCCGGCACGGACAGGGCCCCTTAAATATTTAAAATAATATTTTTTGATATTTGAAGGTTACCGTCGCTTTGTAAACGGAATGCCCCGAGGCCATTGCCTCCGGCTATTTCAAATAGTGCCCGATTTTCAGGGAGCCGATCACTGATCGCCACAAAATGATGGACCACATTGCCTTCCGGGTATAGACCTTGCTCCAAATTGGCCAAAAAAATGGTCACATTTGGCACACTAAACCATACAAACGAATATTAACCCAGAATACAGTAGGAATACGATGGGGGAGGGGGGCGAGGGTACGGTAGCAAATTCGGCTACTGAAGGCACCCAGAACATGAACCCAGAATACAGTAGGAATACGATGGGG
>MEIZ01000030.1:412149-427571 GCA_001723225.1 Globodera ellingtonae | reverse complement strand
CTTTTTCGCTGATTGGACGGACGGGCGATGGTATCGCTAATTATGCGATATGTGCTGAAGTAGATGCTGCTATCAAACTGCCGGCAAAAAAAAGGCGGATGATTCATTCAGCCCTAAACATCCATTTGTCGTCGTCCATATTCCATCAAAATGCGGTAAATTAACGGTTTGAGTTCAGAAAGATAAATTCAAAAACAGGGGTGAGTCGAAAACCAGCAGGGCTAAATTGTAAAAAATGTGTTCCTTATTTGACCAGCATTTTTATATTTTGTCCTTATTTTTACTTTGGTCTTATGACCCCCGACAGTTCCAACTAGGGTTGGGCCCCCGACCACATCCCCGACACTTCCAACCCTGCAAACCCCGACCCCCGAACCATAACCCGAGTCGGGGTCGGGGGTTAACATACACCCCTAAAGATGGCATCATTGAGTGACAAAATTTATTTTTACCGAGCCCTTGGATGTGTCGTCTTGTGACTTTTTGATAAAATCACCGAATAGACGATGTCGGAGGCCGAGAAATGGGACCGGGATTGGTCCTGGGACCGGGATCCCTGAAAATCCCACGCGGGATTGTTTGTTACCCTCTATTGTTGCAAACATAAAAAAGGGTTAAATTGTGAAAAAACAGTTTAGGCTTTTGAAAAATTCCATTCTCACAAATTCGCGGGGTCAACATTTTGCTGGGAGCAAATAAAACATTCAAATTTTGATATATAAAAAGAGATTAATTCCCAAAAGTGAATGCCCCCGCCCCTTTTTTTCAGGTCAACATTTGCCCACCGCAAAAAATGCATTCAATTTATAAGAAAATCCCAACGTTCAGTTGGAAATCTCTTTAAATTAAGTCCATTTTTTGAATAGTGGATTTTTAAAACCAACAAAATAAAATAAATTTATAAAAAGTAAACTCCTAAAATGCAAAATTAAAAGTCTGGTGATTTGGCTTATGTCTAGGGTAGGACAGTACCGGTTAAATGGTTACGAAACCGGTTACGAAAACCGGGTATTTTGGGAAATTAACCGGTTACGAAAACCGGGTCTTCAAAATCCCGGTTAACCGAAAACCGGGTACCCAAACCGGCGGTTTAAGCACCCCTAGTTATTGGACTTTTTTGGTTAGTTTAAATGAATTTTTATTCAATGCAAGTGTGGCTCAGTGGTTAAGCGCTAACTTATTCATCGGAGTTTCTACTCCCCGATTGGAAGTACTTTTTATTTTTTTAATATTAATAATAATAAGTACTCCTTTTTACAAAAAAAACATCACTCAGAAACCTTATAAATGGTGATTTTTTTGTTGAAATTTTAGGCACATTTTCCTAAGTGAATTCACTAAACCTTTATTTTTTTCCCGGAGGTAGACCTCTCACATTCTTAAAAAGCTTCAAAAAATTACCGTACTTTTAAACTTTTGGTTGCAAATCTCTTCTCTCACCCAAAATTAAAGTCTCGATTCTACTGCTCGAATATTTTATTTAAAGTTTACAAAAATTACTTAGTAAATTAATGAAATTAAAATATCTTTATTATTTTGAAGGAAAAATATTTCAACGTTTTTCAGAACAGATCCAAAAAAAGTTGGAACAGTAAAACACTGGTCATAAACCGAAAAAACCGGTCGGTTAACCGGTCAAAAGTTCTAAACCGGTTACGAAAACCGGGTCTTTGAAAACCCGGTTAACCGAAAACCGGGGGTACCGGTTTTTAACCGGTACTGTCCTACCCTACTTATGTCTTTTCTATTGTTTAATAAGATTTCCAATTTTATAGAAATTAGCATGTCAATTTTGACCGAATTCGAGAAACTGGAAGAGAAAATTGGTTGGTTAAATGAGGACCAGCAAAAGCTCGTTTCCATTGATCAATTTTTGTTAATGCAAAGTGATCAGAAGGCATTGCTGCAAAGGCTTGATGGGCTTGAGCAAAAGCAAACGGTGAATTCTGATTAGGCTTAAAGGGTTTGCCGGCTGATGTCAATGCCAATGCCGTGTTCAAGTTTACACAACTTTTAAGCAATTCAATGAACGTGAACAGCAACTGACCGACTTTTTGGAGCAGTTTGTTGAAGAACGGAACAAAAAGTTTGAGGAACAGAAGGAACCGGACAGAAGAAAGGGCGAACTGAGTGCAAAGATGGTGAAGGAGTATAAACAACAGCAAGTGGAAATTGATGGCAAAATTGGCGAGAATGAGAATTCGGAAGCAATTTCAACTCCGGGTCAATCGTGGCGATGCGGTAAGAAACTTTCTTTTAAATTTCGTAAGCCAACCTTTTGGAATTTACACAGATCCTTACCGAATCGTGGGCGCAATTGTTCTATTTATTTTTTGCATTTATGCAATCCACGGATTAAATGAGCAAAATAAAAATGCTCACAAAATGAATGGTAAGTGTATTAAATTTTATTTTTAATTTCTTTTTGTTCTTTTATGTCATTTTTGTTTGGCTAAATTTTAAGAGCAACAAAAAGAAATACCAGAAATGAACGAATCGCTGAATTTTAGGGCTATTCCCCGACACCTCGGGGGCGGGAAAGTCGGGGTTCGGGGACGAAAACCCCGACTAAAAGTCGGGGTTTTACCAGCAAATCCCCGAAAAACTCAAAAAAATTCGGGGGTCGGGGAGCACCCCTAATGAAGTCTGCCCAAGTGATGTTCGTCACCGAATTGGAGGAGCAGAAACTGTCGAATGCAAACAAATTTGCTGAATTGGAGCAGCATCAGAACAAAAAGCATCAGAACACCCAAAATCGAAGCAATGAATGGCAACTGAACGACATTTTGGAGCAGTTTGTTGAGGAACAAAAGGAAACGAACAGAATGCTTCAGAAGCAAACGGAAGATTTAGGAAACAGTTCGAAAAATGAGTTTGAAAAGGTGGGAATTATGGCCAAATTGTTTAAAGTATAGTTTGGCGGGATTGGGATTTTTGGAAAACTCAAAACTTTTGAAAAATACTAATATTATTTATTCAAAATAATAAATAAACCTTTTATTAAAATATATTTTCATTTTGGAACATAGCAAGCAAAAAATATATTATTCAGTAAAGCAAAAGTAAAAGCGCCGCCAGTGACGATAGGCACCGCTAAAATGGTGTAAAATCCAAATTAAATAATTAAAGGGAATGAATCAGTTGAAGGCAGAAATGATTGCAAAGATGGAGCAGTATCAGAAAGAACAGCAGCAGAACATTGGCGACTTGCAGAAGACAGTTGCCGTGTTAAATGATACAATAAATGGAAAAAGTAATTAAAATGTTGTTCATAATTCGGAAATTCCGTCTTTTAGGCACATTTTGAGCTTTTAATAGTTTTGAAAAATATTATATTTTCATTTTCTAAGCCCTAATCCGACAACAAAATCGATGGGATTCCACGGCATGTCACAAGAACCTCGCACTCATTGAGCCCGATCGATGGACTGTCCAATATACTGGAGATAATTGGGGTAAATATTATTCTGTTTAAAGTGATTTGATTGTTCATGTAAAGAGTTAGCCAATTTTTGAATTAACTCACTTTTCAGGGTGGTGGAGCTCTGTCCGTGCTGAAAAACGACTGCCGGAAAATCCTTACTTCGAAGTGAAGATGTTAGAGAAAACAACAGAGTAATTTATAAATATTATAAAACATTTTCTGTGCTTTAAAATATTATTATTATTATATTTAGCAATATTTTGATTGGACTTGCGACCAAACAAATGCCATTGGACGAAATGGTTGGAGCTTACGAAGGCACTTATGGCTACTCAGCCCGTGGCAGATTTTGGGGTCACGCGGCTGCGGGCCGTCCTTCCCGCGGCTTCAATGGACGTCCTTACATCGTTGGAATGCCTTCGTTTGGCGCCGTCGGCGACGTCGTCGGCTGCGGCGTCAATTTAAAAAATGGCCAAATTATTTACACAAAAAACGGAAAGCGTTTATGTGAGAAAGAATTAAAATTTGGGGAGAGGAGGGGGGGGGGGGCAATTCATTTTAAAAAAGCGTCGATAATTGAAAAAAATATAAATTTTGGGTAATTCATTTTTAAAAAAGCGTCGATAATTGAAAAAAATATAAATTTTGGGTAATTCATTTTTTTTTAAAACCCCATTCCTTGGTTACGGAACGGGGCCGAATCTGACTTCCCTCCCGTTTAACCAATTCGGAAGCCTCCGGATTATTTGCGTCCAATTTTTTTTAGGCTTAAAAAGGGGGAGGGCACTCAAATAAATATTCGTTTTTGCAGACACTGACGGTTTTCTTGTCGATTCTGCCGACGATTTGTTTCCATGCGTTTCGTTGGCCAATCCTGGCGCCAAAATTGAAGCGAATTTTGGGCCGAACTTCAAATTCAACATTTCCGATGGAATTTAGAAACTGAACAAAAGATGGGATTTATGGGTTTTGTTGTTGAAGATTACGGACATTTTATTATTTAATTTTTTCTTTGTCGATCATCAATTAAATTAAAGGGAAATTTCTTTTTTGAGAAATATGTACCTAGGTATACTAAATTTGTACATTTTTTGAATTTTTATTTGAATTTGTAAACAGATTTGCAATCAAAAGTTTAATAATATGGTCATTTGTTGAATTTTAGTCATATTAGGGTGGGCCACGGTCGGTTAATGATGGGATTTTATGAAAGTTTGTTGAGGCGCGCCCACGGTTCGCCGACTAAGCCAAATCCGACGTTGTACATACTTGTTGTCGCGAACGCCCCGTGGCGGTTGGCGTGCGGCCAATTTGTGGAAAAGGATTCCGGATCAGGAGTCCTGGAAAATCTTGTCCGGAGTCCCCGGTCCTGTCCGATCTCTAGTATAAAACTATTAAAATTTTTTGTTTAATTTATTCATTAAAACCGTGCTGGGTCGTTTCCTAAATTCCGCCACTATGGGCGTTTCCTAAATCCGCCAGGGCGTTTCCTAAATCCGCCACATATGTTTTATGAAGTAGTTTTAAACATCATAGCTTTATTCAAACCGCACTAATTCACTTAAACCCTATACCATTAGAAAGCTCAAGATCAGTAGAAACTATTTGTAAAACTAAACTAAGCTGTAAATCAAAGTTTAAGAAAGTTATGATCAGAAAACCACAAACAATACAGATTTTTGTTAATTTTATATCATAACTTTTTTGAAACTTACCAAACCAACTTCGATTTTGCTGTAATGCTTTCTCTATTCATCTAGAGCTTTCTATTGGTATAAGGATTAAGTGATTTATTGCGGTTTGAATAAAGCTATGATGTTTAAAACTACTTCATAAAACATATGTGGCGGAATTTAGGAAACGACCTAGCACCATTAAAACGATACAAAGACCATCCAATTGTTGTGAAAAGTCACTGAATTTTGCGGGAAATGGTGGGCAAAAAAAGTTTTGATAATTTAATAAGATTTTAAAAAAATCAATTTGTCCCAACCCTGGGGGTGGACAGAAGTTGAAAAATACCGCGTTTTTAGTCTTGGAACAACGCGCTGTGCAACCGGATTAAGCCGTTCTCAGACTTGTAATCCGCTCCTTTTTGTACATCAAAATTTTTAAGTATATTTTAAAAATGTTTGCCAGCAAACGATTAACTTTACGATCATAGAGAGACGCACGCAATTCGATGCCAATTCAAATTTGTTTATTTGAACTTTTTTTAATTCCCGTAGTAAGTAATTTTATTTTGGAAAATTGAACAATTTTGTTGCGGAAATGCATCTGAACTGCAAATTATAAAAATTTACACAATGCCAAACACGAATATTTTCATTAAAATCTAAACATTTTCAACGCTTCGGGTGAATGGCTATTTTGAAGTAGTACATTCTTGAAATAAGTACAGTTTCAAATTTGCAAGTACGTTGGTCGATTTTCAAGTACTGTACTTGCCATTCAAGTATGAATCCAAAAACCCCGGGCTAAGAGGCTTTTAATTGCCGTAGTAAGACAATTTTTTTTATTACATGTTATTTTGTTCGTCCTTTTATTCGCTAATGAGTAAATAATATAACAATAAGTATATCAATATGTAACCGGAGCAAAAAAACAATTTGAGTAATTGGGTTGAAAAACAAAGCCAAACAAATATATCATATTAAAAAGTCTGGAAGAGGATGAGAATTGGCGAAATAGTAATTGAACGGAGGACAACGAAACAAATACATAATAACAAAAATGATTTGGGTCTTCCGCGATTCATTTATAATATATGTGCTAAAATGAGTACAAATCTTGTCAAGACCACGGATACTCGAGACCGAAATCCAAAAAAATCGAGTTCTCGAGTCGAGACCCTCTTGAGCATCCTTAGTTTGGCATCATCGAATTTTTCACTTATCAAAATCTGGTCCAAAAACGAAGGGCAGCAAAATTCTTCTTTTGCAGATCAACCAACATTGATCACCGCCTGCTGTTTCCACGCCAGTGCATTCTTCAAAAAAGAAAGTGATCAATTAACGCTTAAAATAGAAATATTAAAGATTTACGAATAATTACACCAGAATTGTGACTTATTAAAACCATCATTTTTGACATTGTAAAGCTAAGTAAATATTTACCTGTCCTCGAGCAGCAGCACACAGCAACATCAGTTGCAATTAATACAGTAATTTTGCCCGAGGCAGCGAAGTCCTCCACAGATCACAAGCGTTGCATCAGATTCAGTTACTAGTGGGTGGAAGAATTGATGACACAATTAGAGGGGGCGGGGCCAAAGTAAGTCAATTAGAGGGAAGGCCTACAGTATCGATTGTTTTCAATTAGCGGGGCGGGGCCACAGTATCCATTAGTTTTTAGTCAATTAGAGAGGTCGGGGCCTACAGTATCGATTGGTTTTTAGTCAATTAGAGGGGGCGGGGCCACAATAAGTCAATTAGAGGGAAGGTCTACAGTATCGATTAGTTTTTGTCAATTAGAGAAGGCGGGGCCTACAGTATCGATTGGATTTTAGTCAATTAGAGGGGGCGGGGCCACAGTATCGATTGGTTTTTAATCAATTAGAGGGGGGCGGGAGCAAAAAGGAGAAGCGAATTTGAACGTGCGTCATACCGCGAGATGTGGGGATAGGTGGGGGTCATCCGCTGAAAGTACAGCTCGACGGAAATTTACTCCAATTTTTTTGAAATGGGGGACTAAATGTTTCAGGCAATTTTGACCCCAAACCTACTGATACTCACAAATCAGTGCTCTGATGGTATTCTGTCTTAATTCAATTGTCAACATGTTCGATAAGTTCGTTTTCGCTCCATGAACACAAGCGTTTTTCGGCACTTTCAATACTATTAAAAAAACGAAGAAACATTCCATTCGGAAAATGCATAAGAATAAAACGAATTTCTCAATAGAAAAATATAATACAAATTTGACTCAAACGTTTGAACGCACCGAGCATGATGGTAAAGCAGTGTTCCGCACCAAAAGGTTCATGCACAGTTCCGGCGTTTGTTCACGGTCAAACTGTCTGCAGACGACAAGCAAATAAAAGCGAATTTGGTTCAACGCAATCATTGCTTTTTTACATTCCTTCTAAAAGATTATTTGGTTAATTTCAATGCACGCTTTCATCTAAAAACAATTTCAGAGCACCCCCCTCGCCCAATATTGTGTTGTCCCCCCAAGCGATTTTATGCAAAATGAAAACTGAATGTTCAGGAGGTCCCCCCTCCCCCAATATTGTGTCCCCCCAAGCGATTTTATGCAAAATGAAAAATGATCGATGTTTTGTCCAACACCACCGGAGAGGTGATCGGGGTGGACATTCCGGGCAGTGGGCACAGAGAAATACGGTGAATCACCCCCCCCCCCTTCCCGCCCCCACACTTTTAGCATCCATTCCAATCATTCGAACAAATTATGCACGACAAAAAACGATGTTCCCAATGTAAAAATGATAATGATTGTGACATTGCCCAACTATCTGATCGGGCCCAAGTATCAACAACTAACTGCCCCACCGGTTGGAAATTGAGTAAAAACATTTTCGCATATTGAAAGAAAATTAGCGTGTTTTTTACCGATTATTATAAAGTGATAGAATTATCGATCGGGTTTTTACCGGGCGTAATTATTATAAAGCCAGTCATGGCCAAGAAAGCTAAAAAATAAAAAAAAGGTGTAGAACTATTTGGCCATAATTTTTTTGTTCTTATTGTCGCGACGCCCCGAGGCGGTAGGCGTTTTATTCATTAAAGCGATACAAAATCATCAATTATTGTTAAATCCGAAGTCGGGAATTGCAGTGTGAGATGTGCCGTTTTTAAATGCCACCATATGCAATCCAAAAATGGATGAAAAAAAAATGCAAATTTTATGTTTAAATAAAATTTCTTAATTTAATAAATGGCTTTTTTCTACTCATATGTATGTGTATATAATGTCAGGTAAAGGTAAAAAAACAATTTTGTCCCAAACCCTGGGGGGATGGACAAAAAAATAGCGCGATTGGTCTAGGATAACGCGCTGTGCAAGCGCATTGTTCAAATTCTCGCTTATTCCGCGCTCAGGCTCGTAGTTTTGGTCTCATCCGTGACGGCTCCAGCCTTCTCAGTTTTAGGCTGCTCTGGCGTTGCTTTGGCCGCATCAGTACTGGACTTCTCTGGCGCTGCTTTGGCTGTCTCAGTACTGGACTTCTCTGGCGCTGCTTTGGCTGTCTCAGTACTGGACTTCTCTGGCGCTGCTTTGGCTGTCTCAGTACTGGACTTCTCTGGCGCTGCTTTGGCTGTCTCAGTACTGGACTTCTCTGGCGCTGCTTTGGCCTTAACGTGTAAGATGTTAAACAACAATTTTGGAAAGAATCAGGACATAACTGACAAAAGAAGATGAAAAAGATTTCCTGTACTGACTTGACCTGATAGTGAGGTACAACCAGCACAGGGGCAAGGTGTAGATGAACAGCGACGGGGGCGGAAGGAATTCGTTTAACAGGACGGGCGTTGGCGGGAGGAAGAGGAATGGCGGGAGCACCACGAGGGCGTGCCTGTGTATTGCATTTTTTGTTAGCAAAAAATCCGAAATTAAATCGATGGTTCTCTACACGATAGGCTTAGTTTAAAAGTGATCTGAGTACAGTACTGACAGTAAGGATGGTTGGTCCCGGTTGGCCGACATTTGCGGCTCTGCCATTTGCGGCCCAGACATTTACGGCCCAGACATTTGCGGTCTAAGACAAACTAGACATTTGCGGCCCGACATTTGGGGCTCAGACATTTGCGGCCCAGACATTTGCGACCCGACTTTTGCGCCCCAGACATTTGCGGCCTAAGACAAAATAGACATTTGCGGCTTTATGAGAGAAAAAAAACATTTTTCCTCACACAGCAAAAAGCAAATTGCGGTGAGAACAAAACTTTTTTTATTTGCAGCATCTAACTATTTATCGACAGGGACAATGTGCGTCAGTTACACAAATAGAGTTCAAAACGTTTGTTCTTCATAAGTGCATACATAAGAAGCAATGGGATATTTTGCTTGCTGAGAGAAAGCGTTCAAAAACATATGTTAAAACGATTTAGCCATCAAACATCTGGTCAACGGTTATGATAATAACCCGAACAGAAATGATCCCAATGTTTTGTTACATCATTTGCATGCCCTACAGTACCGCTTAGCACAAAAGGGATTTGAGAATTGGAACTAACTAGAGTGGTATAAATGTGTCTTTAGAAAGCAATAGAATAAAATAAAAATATTTTATAATATTAATTGCTTAATGTCAATTTGCTTTTTGCTGTGGCTTGCCGTGTCTACGGATAAGGGCCGAAACACTAATGCAAAATACATCACTAATTGTTGTGGCTTCCGTACTGATGAGGCCCGGCCACAACAATTAGTAAAAATGTTTTTTTTCTCTCATAAAGCCGCAAATGTCTATTTTGTCTTAGGCCGCAAATGATCTGGGCCGCAAATGTATGGCCGCAAATGTCTATTTTGTCTTAGGCCGCAAATAGGCCGCAAATGTCTGGGGCGCAAAAGTCGGATCGCAAATGTCTGGGCCGCAAATGTCTGAGCCCCAAATGTCGGGCCGCAAATGTCTATTTTGTCTTAGGCCGCAAATGTCTGGGCCGTAAATGTCTGGGCCGCAAATGGCAGAGCCGCAAATGTCTACACACCTTGGTCCCCACGTCAGGCAAACCTAAACCGCCAGTATTGTTAAAAAAATTTATCCAAAAACTGCAAAAGAGAAAACCTTAAGGTTTTGTACCAAAATTAGTTCAAAAAAGTCTCGGGGCTTTGTGGGAACTCGCCTCGGTCTCGAGTCTCGGTAATTAGGTCTCGAGCATCACTACCTGAACCGGGTGAGGCCCAACACGGCGAGGGCGGACACCTGCAGTAGGTGGTCGAGGTCGAGGACGGAGGAAGCTTGGAAGACGGACACTTGGGAAGCGGAAGGCCCCGCCAACAACAACCAAAAGAAGTAGACAAAAACTAAAAAAATAAACAATAAACTTTTGAATTTTAAACTTTCATTTTGGAAGCGCATTCCATTTGCTTACACAATTTGAGTGGCGGCGGTCCACTTGTTCATCTTGAATAAGTTTTTGAGTACGAGGGTTGAATACTGAAAATTTTTAAAAATTTAAATTTCAATGAACCCATTTCCAAAAACAATAAAATTTGCAATCGCATCAGAGGTTAGGTTCATGTTCTCAATAATTTCAATATAAACTCCATCGGAAAATTTATTGTGTACGAGGGAGGGTCGAATACTGAAAATTTTTAAAAATTTAAATTTTAATGAACCTATTTCCGAAAACAATAAAACTTTCAATCGCATCAGAGCTTAGATTCATGTTCTCATAAATTTAGTGTATTCTATACATAAATCCATCGGAAACAATTTTCAGAGGTCCCTTCCCCCAATAATGTTGTGTCCCCCCAAGCGTATTTATGGAAAACGAAAACTGAATAAATGCGTTTAGCTTCTATTACCGATGCTTAAATGCAGTACGGCTCGGAGAAGTGGGGCGATGGGTGCGCGGACATTCCGGGCAATGGACACAGAGAAATTCGCTGAGTCACCGTCCCCCCCCCCCCGCAGTTTTACCATCCGCCCGAAACCGATCGACGACAACTCCAGCAAATCGGAATAACAAAAAGAAACCGACGAAACAACAAAAATTGACCACTCATCGCTTTCCGCTGATTGGGCGATATGTGTGGGGGAGGGGGCTCTGTACTGCTTGCCGCAGGCGATGATTTATTCAAATGAATGACGTCATGCGATAGAATTTGAGTGATTCCGCTAAAATGTCCGCTAGGGAATTTCGTTACCCAATACCTAAAAAGCCCCCCCCCCGGAATACTTTCTCAAGAGTTGGGAATCCAGAATGGGAATTCCCGGGAGTTTGGATAGGAATGTGAATGTAAAAGTCCGGGAATTTTTCCGAATCGAAAAAATTCTGAGAAACGGGATTCCTGGAGCATTTTTGGCTCCGGAAGCCGGTTTCCAAATTTCGGGCAATTTGTTTGGCATCCGATTACATCTCTGCTGGTGTCATAACTCAAATATTCGAATTTAATTTTAGAGTTTTACATTTTTTACGCATCGTTTCGGCAAAATTGGTTTGTTTCTGTCCGCTAAACTCAAATTGTGTTGGCATTTTTGTTTTGTTTTTGTTCGTACATATTTTTATGCATTTCATGTGAAAAATTTGTTGGCGGCAACCGATGCACCGCCATTTTGTGCCCAATTAAATATAAAATGGTGACAGACATTTAACAATTGTTAATAAATTTCAATTTTTTTTTTGATACAAATTATAATTTGAAAAAACTCTTCGACCTTAAGCAGATTATTTATCTTTCCACTTTTCTATCACATTTTCACATCTTTCTCATTGCCTATCTGCCTGCTCTTCCTCCTCCCCCCTACGGTACCGATTTTTGTAAATCTCAGGAAAATTTAAATAAAATTCTTCAAAAATTCCAGAAATCTCAAATAAAGGGCAGAAAAGGACGCGTACCCCAAATAAAGGACAACCCTTTAAAAAAAGGACATATGGGAACCTTGCAATATTAGCCTATTATTATTAATGTTTGTATATTCGTCGACCTTAAGCAGATTAAATTCCAAGGCTTAAATCATTTGCACCATTTCTTCCCATAAACATTGACATCGCATCCCCCCCCCCCCTATTCCATCCATTCATCACTTTCTCCCCGGCTTTTCCCCGATGTTGGGTTGGCCATTCGTTGTTTAATCGGACAACTGTCCGTTCCCTTCACATATTTGTCCCATTCATTCTCTGTGCATCTTTAGCCTTTGTCCCATTTACATTTTCTTTGTTCAGTGTCCCCTCCGGGGACAAAACGATCTTCCCACTTTTTTATCACATTTTCACTTCTTTTTCATTGCTTGTCTGCCTCCTCCTCCCTCCTACGGTACCGATTTTTGTAAAATCTCCGGTTTAATTTTGGGGTTTTTGCCAAAAGTCCTCAATCCGGCATGCCGGACCCACCAATGTCCGGGTATGGCACGGACCCCCAAAATATGGTAAATTGCATACAAATATGGTACTTTGGCAACCTTGATCCCATGCTTCCAATCGTTTTGGGTACTAAACAAAACCCGCCGCCCCCTCCTTTTTTTGCCTTATTGCATAATTTTTCAATGCTTCGAGATCCGTTTCGAATTGTCGGCTCCATGCTTATATTCATTTTTTTGGTCATTTGCTGCACGGCCCACGGGAATGAGTTCAAAATGAACGGTAAGTGTATTAAATTACATTTGAATTTATTTGTTCCTCTATATATCTTAG
Organism: Globodera ellingtonae; assembly: GCA_001723225.1. Classification (NCBI taxonomy): domain Eukaryota; kingdom Metazoa; phylum Nematoda; class Chromadorea; order Rhabditida; family Heteroderidae; genus Globodera; species Globodera ellingtonae. Next base: position 414,833 of record MEIZ01000030.1, on the reverse strand, counting down.
AATAAACTTGTGTTTCGTACTTAAAAACTAATTTGAGCTTTCGGCGCGCCGGAGGCGCGCCGACACTCGCACATTGGTTAAGCAACTTCTTGAGGCGCATTCAGGAAAACTATAGACTTTTCAGTACCGTGGACAGGTGAGTCCCAGGAGCCGAGCTGCGGGTACAACGCGCAGTTTTACTGTTACGAAATTTTTTCTTTTTGCTCCAATCGCTTAGCACTTGGTGGGAGGGTCACATGCGAGCATGTCCCCGACAAGTTCGCCAGTGATCACTTTTTGATCAGAGCAAAAGCCTGCCCAGGAAAAATCGACCAAAATGGTTGGGTCGGACCGTCGATTTTTGTTTTTTGTCCCTAACTTTTTTCCCTTTATCAGCAGCCCTTAGGGGTCTTTAGCATTATTGTAGAGCTTTGCGAGCTGCGTTGAATGGTGTACTGTATGTGCTTGAGGGAGTTTGGCGTTTTGCACTAGGCGCGTTTGAATTTTTGGCGAATTTTGCCAATAACTTTGCGGGGATTCATTTTAGCGGAAAACCGAATGCACTTTCAAAACCCAACTTTTCAAGAGCTTTCGAATGATATAAACTTCCCCAGTCAAAAGTCTTCAAATGCACTTTGGCTGGGGATTTGGCGGTGGGATGGCCGAGTGGTGAGCGCTGGGGGCTGGGGTGGCCGCTGGCTGGGGGTTCGAATCCCCGTGCCTGAAATCATTTTTTTTGACTTTGTACGCATCTCTATGGCGGGGGAAAAAATTTCTAAAATCATTTTAGATTATTCCCGACTTTTTAAAAATAATTTCATACACTAATTGGGAAATTTTGGTTTTTTCATTTTTTTCACCAGCCAAAATAGGTGAATATTTGAAAAATTCATATCTTTGTTCAAACTTAAGTGATGTTCGTCTTTTTTATATCATAAAATGCAGAAAAATAAGCTGCATTTTTTAGTTATAAAACTATTCTCTTACTCATGAAACTCAAAAAGTTGTAGTTAATTTTGTGCAAAAAATGAATTTTTCACAAAAAAATTCATAACAATTTTTGAAATGTAGTTATTCAAAAAGTCGCTAATTAGAAAAATAGATAATTTTTTGCTCTACCTGATAGCCCTTGAGTTCATTCCAATAGCTCTGCGCTGAACGGAGTTATAAGAGTATAAGTATTTTTCGAATCCAAAACCAAAGGGGGGACCCTTTTGGTGTGGAATGAAAAAATAAAATTTTTTTCCTGGACTCCTATTGATATTTACTGAGGTAGAAATAATTCCTAAATATGTTTTAAGGTATTCCCGATTTTTTAAAAATATTTTTATAGGTTATTAGCAAAATTTTGGTTTTTTCATTTTTATGGGTGCGCGAATTCACTGAATCTTTGAAAAATTCATAACTCTCTTCAAAATTGTCCTAATAAAACGCTTTTTGGTTCAAAAAATTGAGAAAAATTGCGAGAATTTTATAAAAATATGTGCACATTTTTGTTTATTGATCTTAAAAAGTTGGGCGGCCAAATTTAAAAATATCCAAAAACCCATCTAAACTGCACGAAATCACTTGCATTTGCTAGCAACAAAGTCCTTAAGCGCTTTGCGCTTTTTCCATCAACATTCCCCATCGATTCACACTAGTTCATTTATATAATTTTTTTGGATAAATTAAAAGGGCAACAAAAAGAAATGAACAAATCGTCTGGCCAAGCGATGGCCGTCGCCGAATTGGAGGATTATCAAAACAAACAGCTTCAAAACACGGACGCGTTCATTGAAACACAAAACAAAACTGGTAGGATAATTCCTTCTTTCCTTTTTGATAATTCAAAAATAATTTTAAATAATTTATTAGGAATAATTCCACAACAAAATCGAAGCAATAAACGTGAAGAGCAACTGAACCACTTTTTGGGGCAGTTTGTTGCGCAGCAGAAGGAAGCGAACAGAATGCTTCAGAAACAAATTGACGAATTAAGAAACAGTTCGAAAAAAGAGCTCGAAAAGGTGGGGGAATTATGGACAAATAATTTAAGTATAGTTTGGCGGGATTGGGATTTTTGGAAAACCCAAAACTGTCCAACTCATTTTTCAGCATTATTCCCTACATTTCCGATTACTTAAATTGAAATTAAATAATTAAAGGGAATCAATCAGTTGAAGGAAGAATTACTTTTGGAGCAGCATCAGAAAGAAAAGCAGCAGAAGACAGTTGCCGTGTTAAATGATACAATGAATGGAAAAAGTAATTCAATTTCATATAAAATTTGTTCAGAATTCGGAAATTCCGTCTTTTAGGAACAATTTGAGCTTTTAATATTTTTGAAAAAACAAATTATATTTTCATTTTATTAGGAATAATCCCACAACAAAATCGAAGCAATGAACGTGAAGAGAAACTGAACGTCTTTTTGACGCATTTTGTTGAGGAACAAAAGGAAACGAACAGAATGCTTCAGAAGCAAATGGGAGAACTCGAAAAGGTGGGAATTGTGGCCAATTTTTTTAAGTATAAGTTTGGCGGGATTAATTAAAGGGAATGCATCAAATGAAGCAAGAAGTGATTGCAAAGTTGGAGCAGAATCAAAAAGAACAGCAACAGAACATTGGCGACTTGCAGAAGACAATTGCCGTGTTAAATGATACAAATGGAAAAAGTAATTCAATATTATAAATTTTGTTCAGAATTCGGAAATTTCGTCT
>MEIZ01000030.1:388202-399326 GCA_001723225.1 Globodera ellingtonae | reverse complement strand
ATTCAAATCCACCCTTAGCCTTTTCGGGATTCGTTCATTTTTTCGCTTTCTCTCCATTTTGTTCATCCTTCGGGCGCCTTCTCCTACTCGACATATTCTATCCAATTTTTTCCATCCATCACCGGTTTTGGTACCAAATTTGTGCAGATAAGTGCACAGGAAGACACAGAATTTAGGCCAAAAATACCCATTTTGGAATGTTTAAGTAGTTCAAAAACCGGTTCAAACACTTTTGACCTATTTTTCCGAGCTTATCTCGTCGAGACAAAGCGATTGTTGCAGTTTTGGAATGGGGGGGGGTGGAGGGGGGTTCGCATATAGTTTATCCAAAAAGAGTCGCTAAAAGAAAAAAGTGCAGAATTTTTTTAAAAAAGTATTTTTTTTTTGTAAAATAAAACTTATGGTCAAATTATTGGTTTTTTTTCAAAATCCATAGTGCTCAGGCTCCGAAATGTACAATTTGCTTAAAACATCTTGGCCCCCTGTAATTGCCTCTTTTTTGTCTGAAATGGCTCCATATTTCACTCACTTTTGCCAAATTGCGCGAAAGAGTTAGGACTTTAAACGTTTTTTTTTTCAATTTAGACGGAATCAAATAAACTATCGAAATGTCAATGTTTTGGTTAGATCCGTTTCGAATCGTGGGCTTAATGCTTCTGTTCATTTTTTTGGCCTTTTGCACGGTCGACGGGAATGAACAAAAGGAAAATGGTTTCAAAATAAATGGTAAGTGTATTATTATAACATTAATTTCTTTTTCATTTTTGTCATTTTTTGTTTGAATTAATTTAAAGATCAACAAAAAGAAATGAATGAATCGTTTGGTCAAGCGATGGTCGTTTCGTTATTGCAGCAAACGGACCAAAATGAAACCAACGACAAAATTGACACGTTAAAGAAGGACCAGCAGGAGCAATTCGGTAGGGAAATGGTTTCTGTCTTCAAAGAAATTGAAAAATATTCTAAGATTTGAGTGTTAATTGCTTCAATTTTTTTAGCTAATATGAGCCGCGAAATGGAACAGAAGCAAAAAGATGGTCAGGAAGAACTCGAACGCAAAATGGATGACTCGGTGAAGTCTGTCCAAGCGATGGTCGACGCCGGAATGGAGCAGTTTGTTGAGCAGCAGAAGGAAGCGAACAGAATGCTTCAGAAGCAAATGAGCGAATTAGGAAACAGTTCGAAAAAGGAGCTCGAAAAGGTGGGGAATTATGGACAAATAATTTAAGATTTATGTAGAGTTTGGCTTCTGGAAAACCCAAAACTTTTGAAAAATACCAAATACTGTTTATTCAAATATTAAAAATATTGTTTTTTATTTTCGGGATATAGCAAGCCTAAAAATAATTTTAATGCATTTGTACAAAAAAACTCATTGTTCGTCGTTAGTTATGATGAGAGGAAGGGGTAAACCGGTGGCCAATTCATTTTTAAGCATTATCTCAATGTTATTTTAATTATTAAATAATTAAAGGGAATGAATCAGTTGAAGCAGGAAGTGACTGCAAACATGCAGCTACTTCAGAAGCAAATGGGCGAATTAGGAGACAGTTCGAAAAAAGAGCTCAAAAAGGTGGGGGATTTTGGCAAATAATTTTTTTAAAAAAATTTTTAAGTATAGTTTGGCGGGATCGGGATTTTTGGAAAACCGAAACTTTTGATAAATATTAATACTATTTATTCAAAATAATAAATAAACTCTTTATTAAAAATATATTTCATTTTGCAATATTTAAAGGGAATGAATCAGTTGAAGGACGAGCTGAGTGCAAAGATGGAGCAGTATCAGAAAGAACAGCAACAGAACATTGGCGATTTGCAGAAGAAAGTTGCCGTGTTAATTGATGCAATGAATGGAAAAAGTAATTCAATATTAATAAATTTTGTTCAGAATTCGGAAATTCCGTCTTTTAGGCAAAGTTTGAGCTTTAATATTTTTGATAAAACAAAGTATTCATTTAATTTTCTAAGCAATAATCCGACAACAAAATCGATGGGATTCCGCGGCATGTCACGCGAACCTCACACTGAGTGAGCCCGACCGATTGATTGTCCAATATAATGCTGGGAAATATTATGGTAAATACAATATTATTATTCAGTTAAAGTGATTTGATTAAAATAAGTTTATGTTAAAATTCACAAAAATGTTCGAATTCCCTTTACTTTTCAGTGTTTCGCTCTGTACGCGCTGAACGGCCAATTCCGAAAGGGAATTTTGGTTTTTTCTATTATGAAGTCAAAATATTAGGGGGTGCAAGGTAAGTTAAATAAATAAATAATTGAGCTTTGAAATACTCTTGAAGCTTTTCCTCAAAAAAATTATATTTAGCGGTGTTGACATTGGACTTGCGCCCAAACAAATGAAATTGTACCATGGGGTTGGGCGTGACGAAGGAACTTACGCATACGACTATGATGGCAAATTTTGGGTCAACGGGCTCGCCATCGATGGAAAGCAGCCCCCCGAATTTTGGCGAGGCGACGTCATCGGCTGCGGCGTGGATTTGGCAACGCGCCAAATTATTTACACAAGGAATGGACAGCGTTTGGGTGAGAAACAAAAAGACTAAAACCAAAGGGCAATTTATTTTTTGACTAAATTGTACGTTTATTTAATATTTGAATTTGTAAAGAGATTTGCAACAAAACGATATTTGTTAAGAAAAATTGGTCCAAAATAACGAATGTTGCAAAACAAAGGGCCCCTTCATAAGTTGAAGAATTATTAGCAAAAATTTTTATCAATATTTTGGCACTTTTGGAGGTTTTTGGTCAATATAAATCTCGACTCCACTTATGAAGTGGTTCCGTATTTATTCCACAATTTTACTTTAATTTGTGTTTTTGCAGACACCGCCAATTTGTTTGCCGATTCTGTCGCTGATTTGTATCCGTATGTTTCGACGTACTTTCCTGGAGACAAAATTGAAGCCAACTTTGGACCAAACTTCAAATTCAATATTGCCGATGTGATTTAGAAATTGGAAAAGTAATAAGTTCATACTTTTTTGTTGTTGTTGAAGATTAAACCGATCAGTTTTATCCCTTAATCACTTTATTATACTTACTTTTTGATCAATATCAATTTTGAGCTTGACAAAATACGAGTTTTGTGCGAGTGGGCGTTGGGAGGGTGAGACTGATTGGGGCGGCGGTTGCATGGAAGGCAATGCTTTTGGTTTCGAAACGCGCTGTGCTACCGGATAGTTCAAATTTGCATAAGCCGTGCTCTCAGACTCGTAATTGGCGCCTTTTTGCTTAAATATTTTTGCGGGGTTTAAGCCGAATGCTCCGCGTGAGAAGCTAAGTGTCGGGGTTTTGGGGGGTTCGCCTCGGTCTCGAGTCTCGGTAATTAGGTCTCGAGCATCACTACCTGAACCGGGTGAGGCCCAACACGGCGATGGCGGACATCAGCAGCAGGTGGTCGAGGTCGAGGACGGAGGAAGCCTGGAAGACGGACACTTGGGAAGCGGAAGGCCCCGCTAACAACGACCAAAAGCAGTAGTCAGACCCTAAAAAATGAAAAATACTTTTGAATTTTAAACTTTCATTTCAGATGGCGCATTTCCATTTGCTTACACAATTTGAGTGGCGGCGGTCCACTTGTTCATCTTTTGGGCAAATGAATAGGTTTTTTGGGTCCGAGGGTTGAATACTGAAAATTTTAAAAATTAAATTCAATGAACCCATTTCGAAAGACTATGAAATTTTCAATAGCATCAGAGGTTATCATGTTCTCAAAGATTCAGTGTAATTTCTATACATAAATCCATCGGAAACAATTTCAGAGGTCCCCTCCCCCAATATTGCTTCCCCCCAAGCGATTTTATGAAAACGAAAACTGAATCAATGCTTCTATTACCAATGCTTAAATGCAGTACGGCTCGGAGAAGATGGGCGATGGGTGCGCGGTAGAATTTAAATGACTCACAATCAGCCAAAATGTCCGCTAAGGAATTGACGTCACCCAAAGACCTAAAAAGCCCCCCGGAATATTTTCTTACGAGTTGGTAATCCGGAATGGGAATTTCCGGGAGTCTGTATCCGGAATGGGAATTTCCGGGAGTCTGGATCCGTAATGGGAATTTCCGGGAGTCTGGATAGGAATGTGAATGTAAAGTCCGGGAATTTTTCCGAATCGGAAACTCGGCGGCATAGGAAGTCTGAGACAAGAATCTAACGGGATTCCAGAGCATTTTTGGCGCCGGAAGCCGGTTTCCAAATTCTGGGCAATTTGTTTGGCATCCAATTACATCCCTGCTGGTGTAATGGGCACTTGTCGGCCAAAATGTCCGCTAACAAATAAAGAATTGACGTCACCCAATAGTCCCCGGAATTCTATCTCACAATCTGTTACAGAGATCTAACCGGATTCCGGAGCATTTTTGGGTCCGGAATACAGTTTCCGAATTGCGGACATTTGTTTGGCGCATCCGATTCGCGTTTTGGTCTCGGATAAAGCTCAGGATATTCGAAAGTTTTAAAGCAAATGACAAAACTCAACAATTCGAATTTAAATGTATTCAAATTTATTTTTAGAATTTGGCCAATATTTTTTTTACATTTTTTTTTGCGCGTCGTCTTGGTAAAATTGGCCACCATTTTGTGCCCGATTTACGACAAAATTGGCTTATTTCTGCCCGCTTACTCAAATTGTGTTGCCATTTTTGTTTTGTTTTTGTCGATTTTATGCATTTTATGTGAAAAATTTGTTGACGGCAACCGATGCATAGCCAAAACGGTGACAGAAATTTATTTGAACAACTTTTTTGTTAAATAAATTCTATTTTTTTTTTGATACAAATTATAATTTTAAAACAATTTTTTAAAATTAAAACTCTTCGAGCTTAAGCAGATTATTTGAATTATTTGGATGATGATTAACCTCCAGGGCCCATAATCATTTCTGCTCATAAAACATTGCCACCCCCCTGACCCCTATTCCATCCATTCATCACTTCTCCCCGGCTCTTCCCGGGGTTGGCCATTCGTTGTGTAATCGGCGGGCAATCTGTCCGCTCCCTTCACATTTTGTCCCCATTCATTCATTGCCCTTGCCCCATTTACATTTCTTTGTTCAGTGTCCCCTGCGGGGACAAAACGATCATTTCACTTTTGCATCACATTATGCTTCTTTCTCATTGCTGGTCTGCCTCCTCCTCCCCCCTACGGTACCAATTTTTGTAAATCTCTGGAAAATTTAAATAAAAAATTCTTCTAAATAAAAAATTCTTCAAAAATTCCAATAATCTCAAATAAAGGACGGTAAAGGACGCGTACCCCATTTTGTCAAATCGCCGGTTTAATCTCGCATTTTTTGCCAAAAGTCCGGAATCCGGCATGCCGGACCAAACAGTGGCTTTATCCTCTGGGGGGCACATTCGACGGCAATTACTCCAAGGAGGGAAGGGGGCCCTTTGGGGAAACGCGACTTTGGCCAGTTTGCACGGGGGCCGGCACTGCAACCGATCGCTCAAATCCTTCTTCCCCTTCCCCCCTTCCCTTTTTGCAAAAATAAAATTTGTGTTCAATTTATAGTGTTTTTTTGTCAAAATGCGTAGTGCACAGTGCTCCGAAATGTACAATTTTTTTAAAAAATCTTGGCTTTCCTGTAATTGCCTCTTTTTTGTTTGAAATGGCTCCATGTTTTACTCATTATGCCAAAGCTATTGTAATAATTAATAATGAAACAATTGTTGCGCGACAGAATTTTATTTTTTTTCAATTTAGACGAAATCAAACATTTTTATTCATTAGAATGGTTGCAATTTTAAATCCGAATAACTGGGGGCGATGCGGTAAATTTAAACTTTGCTTAAACTATCGAAATGCCAATGTTCTGGTGCTGGTGGATTCTTTAGATCCGTTTCGAATTGTCGGCTCCATTCTTTTGTTAATCTTTTTGGTTTGCACGGTCCACGGGAATGAGTTCAAAATGAATGGTAGGTGTTTTGTATTACATTTTGAATTTATTTGTTCATTTATATTTTTGTTTGAATAAATTTAAAGGGCAACAAAAAATGAACGAATCGTCTGGCCAAGCGATGGTTGTCGCCGAATTGGAGGAGTGTCAGAACACCCAAAATCGAAGCAATGAACGTGAAGAGCAACTGAACTACTTGTTGGGGCAGTTTGTTGCGGAACAGAACAAAAAGTTTGAGGAGCAAATTGACGAATTAAGAAACAGTTTGAAAAAGGAGCTCGAAAAGGTGGGGGAATTATGGACAAATAATTTAAGAGTTCTTTTTATGTATAGTTTGGGGGGATAAATAAACCTTTTATTAAAAATATATTTTATTTTCGAAACATTTAATATATCGGTAAAAGTAACAAATACCTAACAGCGCCGCCGGTGACGATAGGCACCGCTAAAATTTTGCAAAAATCAATTCAGATGAAAGAAGAATTAATTGCAAAAATGGAGCAGTATCAGAAAGAACAGCAGCAGAACATTGGCGACTTGTTGCAGAAGACAGTTGCAGTGTTAATTGATACAATAAATGAAAAAAGTAATGCAATTATATTTGTTCAAAATTCGATAATTCCGTCTTTTAGGCACGGTTTGAGCTTTAATATTATTATATTTTCATTTTCTTAGGCCTAATCCGACAACAAAATCGATGGGATTATGTTGCATGCCACAAGCGCCTCACGCTCACTGAGCCCGAACGATTGATTGTCCAACATAATGAAATGGATGGTAAACATTATTCTGTTAAAGTGATTTGATTGTTTTAGACAATTTTTGAATTAACTCAATTTTCAGGGTGGAGCTCTGTCCGCGCTGAAAAGCCAATGTCGAAAAATCCGTACTTCGAAGTGAAAATCCTAGAGAAAACAGGGTAATTTATAAATATTATAAAACATTTGCTGTGGTTTAAAATATTATTATTATATTTAGCCGTATTTCAATTGGATTTGCAACCAAACGAATGCCATTGGCCAACTTCGTTGGAGCTTATGAAGGCACTTATGCATACGAAGGCTGGGGCATCTTTTGGGGTCACGAGGTTGAGGGATGTTCCCACGACTTCACTGGACGTCCTTACATCGGTGGAAAGCCTCCGTTTGGCGTCGGCGACGTCGTCGGCTGCGGCGTCAATTTAAAAAATGGCCAAATTATTTATACGCTAAACGGAGAGCGTTTGGGTGAGAAAGAATCAAAATTTATATTTAAGAAAGCGGCGCAAATGGCCATTGGGTTTTGGAATTATTTCCGCGCGACTTTTTATAGACTGAAAAAAGGGGGGGGGCAATTTTAATAAATATTTGTTTTTGCAGACACCGCCAATTTATTTGTCGATTCTGCCGCCGATTTATTTCCGTGCGTTACGTTGGCCAATCCTGGCACCAAAATTGAAGCGAATTTTGGCCCCAATTTCCAATTCAACATTTCCGATGTGATTTAGAAACTGAAAAATGAGGGGATTTATGGGTTTTGTTGTCGAAGATTACGGTCGTTTTGTTATTTTATTTTTTCTTTGTTGATCAAAGCATTTTATCCGTTTCATTTTGTTTTCGAATTTGTACAATATTTTTGGGGTTTTTCTGTAAATTCAACTTTCGCGGTTTTTCCCCGTTTCCATGGCCGGCATTTTGCAAGTGGCGCGGCTTTGATCGACGGCAACACCGCCCACGGGCACAAATTGAAATGAGAAGCGAATGCCGTTGAGAGTAGAGATCGCACTTAAGGATCGATCGAGATTGCGATCGAGAATCTCGATCGGTCCGATCTCTAGTTGAGATGACCAAAAGCACACGGCAAATCGACCACTGACCGATCTCCTCGCAAATTAACACCAAAAGCACCGATTGTTTCTGTTTTTGATTAACTTTTCAAAATTTTCACGATTATTTCGATTCAAATTTAAAAAAAACTCAATTCTGAAATTTTAAGCACCGGGCAATATTATTAAAATTGTGTCTAATTGGAGAGATGATTTGTGGGAAAAAATAAACTGCTTTTTGCTTTAAATATGATAATTAAATAATTTCAATGTAGCTAATTTACCCGGGTTTATTATTTTTCAAATGAGGCTAAACCTCATTTTAAAAATTTAGCCTCATCGGACTATCAAAAAACTACAAAGCGCTTGCACAGCGCGTTATCCGCGACTAAAACGCGCTATTTTTTGCCACCCCCCCCCGCCCCACACCCTCCAGGGGTTTGAGACAAAATTGATTTTTACAAATTCCATTAAATTGTTTTCAAAATTGTTTGCGCCCATCATTTCCCGTAAAATTAACTGTGCTGATTAAGGGATTGAACCTGTTGTAGCTGGTTCCAAGCCAGGAATTAAACTGCACCCGAAACATATTGCATTGTTAAAATTATGCTGTTGTTGATGCAAATTTATAAAAGAATGCTGATCAGTGATCATTGATCAACAAGGAAATTTTGAGAAATTGCTTTAAAAAGCCAAATTTTGCAACTGCCTGAATAATTTTTTAAAAAAGGTTTGTGGTTTTTTGGAGTTTGATGAGGTTTTTTAGAAATTTCACTGATAAATGGTAAATTTCTATTAAATTTTGAATATTTGACGTAATGTTTTTCCATTTTTTTGTCATTCACGCAAAATTGTGCAAATTTTAAATTCTTAAACAAAAACGCTGCTATACCGAGAGCATTTATTTACTATTGCTGATCGTCTAAAGCGAACTGAATATATTTACCTAAATGCGTTAAATTTAAGAAAATGTTGATTCGGTCAACTTTCAGCATGCCAGTGATCGATGAACAACTTTGTTTGAGTAAACACTTTTTTGTTGTTTTCATTCAACTTCTCCGCTTTGGACATGCCCCCCCCCCACTGATTGCGATGTGTTTGTTGGTCGTCAGATTCTAACCAACCAACAACTTCTTCCATTCTTTTCTACTTTGTGTTGCCCCCCTCCCGTTCGCCCCATCATCATACGGTAGAGCCATTTCCCCATAGCAGCAGTAGCTTCTCCCCCGAGGGCTCTAAATAATAAAACCCCCAGGGATGTTTATGCACACACTTTTCATGTCCCCCCCCCCCCGCTGCAGAAAAGTTGGAAAACAAAGTTTTCTTTGTCCATTTGTTGTTGTTGACAACTGCACAGCAGATCTTTGTGATCACTTTGCCAAATGGGGCATATATAAGCAAATGTGTTCGCTCATTATTTTGGAAAATTTGTGTCTTTGTTCCTGTTCAATATTTTGCAAATTCAGGGGCATCACCAATCATCAATAAATCAACAAAAATGGGAGTAGGCCAATCATTGTTAAACACAGTTAGATCAGTGTGTTCTGGGTTTTTTACGTCACTTGCAAGCCGATGCCCAAACGCCGTGTTGTCTTCGTATGAGATCAAATGGCCGCCGATTTCCTATCTTTTGGCCCAGAAAAACAAATTGGGCCTTCTCAACAGAATAAAGGCCGCTATCAAAAGCCAGGTACATTTTTATTTGGTAAAGAACAACAATTAATGCAAAAAACAATTAAAAAAGCCGAAAATATTTGAATTTTTTATTTTTTATCCAATTTTTTTGATGGTTGGGTTTTTCGGTTTCTAATTGAAACTGTTGACAACGGGAAACTTTTTAAAATTTGGATTGACGCATTTAAGAATGCAAATGCAATTGAGCGAATCGGAAAAGAGCTCAAAGAAATGCATATGGACTACATCACGGATGCGTTTATGCAGGCGGCCAAGTGAATTAAAATTAACAATAAAATAATTAAATTCAACAAAATCAAAAAATGATTAACGCTAATTTAAAGAGAAATTAATATTTGGATATTTGCTTTGATCATTTCATTTATATTGTATGTATTTCCAGGTCAAAATTGATGTGTTATCGCTGCAACAAAAAAGTGGAATACATTGACGACCTCTGTTACTGTGAGATTTCCGACACGCAATGCCATCACGGGACGACGTAATTTTATTTTGATCACTTTTTGATCGGATTTCTCACATTTGCAGAAAATCGTAACTTTTGGTTCGCACATTGTACCGGAATCCAAAAATTTGATTTCTGTAAATGCTTTAATTGTTGGTTATTGTTTAGCTGCTGTACGCGTCGCAGGATCCACGCCGTGACGTACTCATGAGGATTCTTGTCTTAACTGTTGGAAAGATGCGGATTCCAACTTCATTTAGAACTACTGTTAAACAAAATGTTGCAAAAATTGGAATTTAATCAATTTTAAAATTTATTGGCTTATGAGCCATGCGTTTACCTGCCTTTGTGCGTTGTTTTGTTCTGTTTTTGCTTGTTGCAATTTAAAAGTTCAGTCAGCTTCTCCACCAATGTTCGACAAATTCAAGAACATCTTTGTTGCTGGGAATGAAGTAAAATAAATTTTAAATTCGCTTTTTTTAATATTATAATTTTGTTAAAATTAAGATAAGCTACTACGATGTGTTGGGTGTCAATAAACGCGCAACAACCGATGAAATCAACAAAAAATTCAAAAAAGTGATGCTGGAATTTCATACGGACAGAAACCCGGATGGCGCCGTCATGGGCAAGGTGTTGAATATGTATTGGAAAATATTTGCTGGACTTTTAAGATTCGAGAATCTTGTCTGAATAAAACAACTAATCTTTGGCTAGTGTTTAAGGGACGGGTGGAACGAGTCGTTGGTGGGGAACGAGTTGAGTTGATGTGGAACGAGTCGTAGGTGGGGAACGAGTTGATGGGGAACGAGTCGTAGGTAAGGAATGAGTTGATGGGGAACGAGTCGTAGGTAAGGAATGAGTTGATGGGGAAGAGTCGTAGGTGGGGAACGAGTTGATATTTTACCGTGTTTTTAAGGTGTTCTCAAAGGCCAAGGAAACGCTGACTGATCCACGCAAACGGGCCATTTATGATGCTCAGCAGGGGTACAGCAACTATTCATCGTCTGCTGGTGGTGGTGGTAGTCAACACTCGTGGTGGACGGGGGCCGCCGACTTGGATTATGAAACAAGCAAACCGCCTGAATTCCCAACATTCACTGACATGCTCAAAGAAAGCAATTGTGAGCAGATGGCCAACCAGTTGAAGGAGTTGGCGGATTATGTTGTTGCACATGGTGACCCTCCGGCAGGCAAGTTGTTTGTTGGAAACGGACAATCCCATCATCCAACAGAGACCAATTTTGTCTGTGT
>MEIZ01000030.1:362417-373254 GCA_001723225.1 Globodera ellingtonae | reverse complement strand
ATGTTATTTTTCTCAAAATCATACCCAATGGACTTGTACGGGACGGGGCAACCACCTTTCCCGTCCCAAATACAATTGTGGCATCCGTCCGGGCAGCTTTCGGCATACTTCGGGTCGCAACAGTAGTAACAGCTGCATTTGACGTGGGGACGGCATCCATATTTTTTGCCGTAGCTGTACTGGCATCCGACACAGTTAGGTCAAAAACGTTACAGTTTGGCTTGAACGCTCCAGGACAACTAAACAAATAATAATGAACTTTTTCGTTATTTAATTAAATGTTTTACTATTTCTTAGCTGCTTAAAACGAATATTCAATCAAAAATCTCAGTTAATTCATAAATTATAATTGTACAACGAATTATAATAATAACAAATAAGTACTTGGATGGTTTCCAAAATGGTACGTGCAACACCCATCATCATCCCATATTACAGTTTACAAGAAGCAACCTGACAGCATTTTAATTGTTATTTTAATTAAATTATCAGATTATTTTTATTAAATTAATAATCAGAATTATTTTAATTAAATTAATCAGACTTACTTCATCAATTTTGACAAGAACCAACAATTTGATGAAGACAATTAATAAGAGTTCAGTTTTTATAAGCATCTCTTAAGCAAAGTCTATTACGTTGAATGTTAACTTTATTTCATAAGGTTAAATAAAATAAATAAATTTAATAATATTTATAAAATTAAAATGATTAACACGCGCGCCCATCTTAGTTTTATAGCGCCTTATTTTTATGGGGAAAAGCATAAAATTAATTCAATGAATGCTTTCAAACACATTTATAAAACAATAAACGATTCCCAGCAGCAATTTATTATTTATTCTCTTAAAAGCTTTTAAAAAAATTCTAAAATAAAGCAGAGAATATTTTAGAAACCTTATTTTTTGACTTATTCTCACTTTTTGGAAAGCATAATATCCAAAAAATCTTAAAGTGTTGAAGAAAAAGACTGAATATTTAAAATTTTATTATTTGACTTAATTCTCACTTTTGAATCATTCGAAAATGAAACTAAAACTTCGAAATCGAAAATCAAAAGGAAAAAAGCGTCAAAAGTCGAAAATCGAAGTTTCGAGACAGCACTGAAGACGGCATAGAGCAGTCATGTCGAGTGGAAATATTCATCCAGACGAGATGAAGCCGCTTTTGGAAGCTATTTGCATGGCTTACAAATTGGAAGAGAAAGGGCTATGCATTAATTTGTTTTAAGTTTATTCAAACCGAAAACCGGTTTTTTTGGCCCAAAACCAAAACCGAAAACCTGGGGTCGTAAAACCGGCCTAACCAAAGACCGGTACCCCGGTTTCGGTTTTAAAAATTAAAAAAATTCACCCCATGCTGGATTTTTATGGGAGGTTGTTGAGAAAACTGATGGTGTAGTTGAGCTGTGGGTGGGTTTTGCGGAATACGTAATAAAATTTTAAAAAAACAGAACACGGAATATGGGACCAATCAAAATCATGGAATTTGGATTTATTTTTAAAATACCAGAATTACTGAATAGATAATTTATGGAAAATGAAACTAACATTGCCTCAAGTTAGGGCTAAAAAGCTTGAATAAAAAAATAAAACCGGTTAAGGCCGTTAACTCGGATTAACAAAACTTGGGTTTAAGCACCTTTAACCCGGGCTAAAAGACGCGTTAAGCCGGTTAAGCCGTGTTAAGTTAACTCGTAGACGAGCAAAGGAGGCCCATGGCTCGCTGGTGGGATGCCCCCAAAATTCTGGGTTTGTTGTGACGCCAAGTGATGGCGATCAAAACATCAAAGCTGACATTTGAATCGTTTGCTGAGTGCTGACGCACCACAATTAAATTGTGCCAACCCGCTCATAATGGTCGCCCTAAACGGGCACCTAAAGGCGCTGGAAATTGTGGTAAAATCGAAATTTAAAGCATTTTTGCACTAAATTTTTGATCACTCTCGAAATGACAATCGGTGGGAAAGCGACAAGTGAGTGCTTTTATTTCAACGAAATTGACCGAAGCCCTCCAGGGGAAGTGGTTTTGTCCGGTAAAGCCCCTAGGCATTGCCGTGTTTTTGGGCCTAATTCCTTTGCCTAACATTGCGTTTTTTATGCGAAGTGACGTCACTTTGGATCGCGACAGCCGCAGGGGATTTGGCAGTGGTCCGACATTTAGTAAAATTTGAAATTTGGACAATTAATCACTAAAACAAAATCACTTTACCGTTGTTTTAAGCTGAAGGTGAAGTGAACGGACCCAAATAAAGGCACCAAAGACAATTGACGGGAACGCGACAAGTGAGTGTAACTTTTGTTAAAATTTCGCGGGTTGAGCAATCGAAATGATCAAACTTGTGTCAATTATTTATAAAACATAGAGAACCGCGCGGTGATTGATTTGTGTTATGCAAATTTGACATTGCTCTGCTTCAGAATAGAGCCTGGCCTATCGAGAATCTCGATCGGTGATGATTCGGATTTTTTTTCGAGATTCTCGATCCAAGTACGGGTCCTACTTCTGCTGAATGGCACCAAACTTGAATGCCATTCTTGATTTGATTATGTTACGCGCCAACGATTTTTGAAATTTAAGTCGACTTGACCCAGCAAATGATGGCATAATTTTATTTTATTTTTGAGTACTTTGTGCTTCTGTGCGTCCGATGGCATGCACGGGCGGATCTTTCAACAACACGTACATATGTGAGTGTATTGTTTGTTCCTATTTATTTATCCCCCCCCCCCATTTCATTTTGATTGACAGTAAATTCTTTTTTTGCTAAAGATTATTTTTTTGCTCACAAAATAATTTTTGGCGGCACAAATGAAAATTAGACAAAAATTGATTATTTATTCATTCCTAAACATTTATGAAATCATTTTATCCAATTTCAAAAATTAAAATTTAGATTATTTTTCCAGTTAAACAATTCGCTGACCATCTCCAAAACAAAATGCAACCCAGCAATTCCAAATAAGAATTGGTAATTTTGTTTAAATGAAAAGATTTGTAGCAATAAAAGTCTTTAAGTCGGCAAAAATTTGAAAGGGTTCCCACGTTGGCTTATTTAAGTGGGGCTCATCTCCTGGCTTTCATAGACAGAACGAACAATGAATGGACGACATTCGTAAAAATGTCACAATTTATTCTCCTTCCCAAATTACTTTTCCTAAATTTTTGAAAAATGTCCACCAAAAAAAAATTCCAATTGAGCTTATATGGGAGCTTATACGCTTTGTCCGATACAATCGGAGTTGGGCCCGGTGCCGCGTGTCCCTTTCTTTTGACCACCTCCTTCTTGGCCGCATGGGTGCGCGGATGAAAATCGTGAAATTGTTGGTCAGATTTTGGTTTAAATATGGAAAAAGTGACCAATTTTTTGATTAAAGCATAAATAGAGCTGTTTATACTTCCTTACCTATTTAGGGGTTCAAATGTCAAGCAATTTTCACTGAAATTTGTGAGGGAATTGTTCGCCGCATTGCTGAAAGAAGTTTTTTCATCCGCAAAGGCCTTCCAACAACGATGCGTTTATTCGTTGCTCGACAAATGCTCGCCGGCATTTTTTTATTTTAAAATGATTTTTCTCTAAAAAATAATTTTACAAAATTTAGGACTTCTTCACACTGTCTCCTTTATAAGCGCCATGCCAAAGGAATTTCCGGAGACGCCGGAGACAATCGATGTATGAATAATAATGATTTTTAAACATTTGTTGTGCCAATTTTAATCGTCCAAAGTTGTGTATTTAGCTCAATGAAGTGTTGAACTTGGCCCGGGAAATTGTCACGCAGTGCGTCAATAGCGAAGCGGTGGAGGCGCATGACTTGGAGCTTTTGGCAACTTGTATGTTTATTTGAATGGGGCTAACAAATTGTTGTCGGGAATATGATAACTCGAGCCGAGATTTTCAGCTTTTAGCCTTTTTTTTTTGTTGCGAACAAGGCTTGACGAGAGAAGTATAGAATAGCATTTAGCATTCATTTCGAAAAACTTTAGAATTTGAGAATAAATCATATTTAACCATTTTCCCATAATAATCCATATTTTTGGCATTTTATGGGGAAAACCTCGGATCTAACGATAACGCAGATTAAGAGGGGGAAATAGTTAATGAATGCACTTTAATTCATAAAATTTGATCTAATACCCAAAATGAGAACATTTGAAAACGAATTTTTAATTAATATTTAAATTCCCCCCCCCCCCAAAATTTGTCAAAATCAATTTGTATTATTTTTTCACAGTCCTGCGCACAAAGTGTTATGAGATCAACAATACCTACAAATAAACGGAGGCTTTGGATCTGTTGCAGAAGACCAGACGAAAAGAAGACACTCAAATTGACACTTTTTTGTTGATTTTGCTTACAATTTGGACGGCACAAATGGAATTAAACAAAAACTGAATTTAACTAACTTTAAGCATTTATGAAATCATTGATTACCCCGAAAGTAGAACTGAGTTAATCATATCCATATTTGAATTTTGTTCCATTTTATGGCCTTAAATAAAATTGAATGCACGGACACATAATGGCGCTTAAACTTGTTTTTTACAACAAATTTTGAAATATTTAAAAAGAAGTTTTAGAAAAACTCAAAAATGAAAAGGCTTGAACCTTTCGGCCTTTAAGGGCGCGTTGGGCAAAAAAAAGTCGATTCCATCGCACACCCACGCTCAAAAATTTCTTCTTTTTAATTCTTAACAAATTTTTATCAAATGAAGTAATTAATTGTAAAATGAAATAACAATTTAACGAAAACAAATTGGTAATGGCTGGAAATGCGGGAGTGGGAGTGCCCCGCTTCGTAAGAATTAAACCAAATAATATTTGTCATTCGGTCTATCTCCACCACATTTTACCCGCAGAAAGAATAAATAACCAAGGATGCCAGATGAAAATTTACAAAATCCAAAATTTTATTTTTCTCAAGACCCAGTCAAAAAATAAATGGTTTCCGGACAAAATTTTGCCGGCCCGAGAAGTGAGATTCTCGTCAGCAACCCAATTAACTATATAAAAAAACCAAAAACATTCGTTTTTACATTTTGGTGATGAAACTTATGAAATGTAATGTAAATGTTCAAGTGATGAAATGTGCGGACACGCGGGCGGACAAATCTGTGTGATTTGAGAAGGGAAGGAAATGAGCAGTCAGTAGCCGTAATTCCTAAAATAAAGCTCCCCCGCCAACCCCTAAAAAGCCCCCGAGGGCTCTATTTTAGGAAATATGGTATATCATTTTGTTTTTCTTGTCTTTAATACAATTTAAATCACTAATAGCCAGGGTCCGGATTTATATTGACTAAAACACGCGAAATATTGACTTAAAATATTGACCAAAAAACCCCTAAATATTGACCAAAAACCCCAAAAAGTGCCAAAATATTGATTAAAAAATGCGCAAAAACTGACCTAATTCAGTCAAATTTTGCTCATGGCCATCCTTTTAAACGAACCTAAAAGCAGCAGTCACTGACGCAACCAAAACTACGAGGCTGAGCGCGGATTAAGCGAATTTGAACTGTCCGTGTGCACAGCGCGTTATCCATGACCAAAAGCCGTAATTTTTTTGTCTACCACCCCCTGCCCCAGGGGTTTGGGAGAAATTGATTTTAAAAAATTCCATTTAAAATTAAATTGTTTTGAAAACTTTTTTCGCCAATCAAAATTCAGTGATTTTTCACTCTCGAGAAACCACTTGTTGTTGTTCAAAACCAATTAGGCAAATTTTCGAAGAAGCAAGCGGATTATGATTAGATAGAGTCGGCACCGAAGACAGAGGACCGACCGATCGGACATAAACCAATTCTGTGCCATGAAAATTTTTTTAAAAATTCCAAATCACAAAATCTTAAAATTCTCTAAAAAAATCCCAAAACAACAAAAACATTTTTTTAAATAATATTTTTTATCGAAAATTTAAAGCAAAAAACTGTATTATTTTTAGACACAATTTTAATTATACTGCCCGGTGCTCAAATCTTCAGAAATTGAGTTTTTTCAAATTCGAATCGAAAGAATTTTGCAGAAAATTTGAAAAAAAATCATTTTCTAAAAGTTGCTGTCAAGGGGTGGGGCGGACATAAAGAACGTTTTCTGGAAGTTAATAAATTTGCTCATAGAAAAATGTACCATAAATTTTGTTTTCTCTGGCAGACCCTTCTCAAACTTTCACCTTTTCTTGAGAACAAAATAACGTATACAATGGTTTAATGAATGCGGCCCAACATTTTCAAAATCATTTTTCGAAATTCTCCAAATACCTAAATCGTTCCGGATTTTGGGGGTTTTTGGATTTTAAATCTTCAAATATTGGGGTTTCGGAAATTTCGTATTTCATTTTCCGATTTTGCATATCCCGGCTTCGTAATATGTGAAAGCAATAAGAAATGATCAAAAACAAAAACAAATTCGGTGCTTTTGGTATTAATTCGAGTGGAGACCGGTCGGTTTTGGTCCTCTCAACTAGAGGTCGGACCGATTGGGATTCTCGATCAAAATCTTGATTCAATCGATCTTCAAGTCCGATTTCAACTCTCAACGGCATTCGCTTCTCATTTCAATTTGTGCCCGGGGGCGATTTCGCGGTGTTGCCGTCAATCAAAGCCGCCATTTGCAACATGCCGACCATGGAAACGAGAACACCGCAAAAGAAGTCGAATTTACAGAAAACCCCAAAAAATATTTTACAAATTCGAAAATAAAATAATTTGATAAAATGCTTTGAGCGACAAAAAAAATTAATGATAAAGTGACCGTATTCTTCGACAACAACCCCATAAATCCCCTCGTTTTTCAGTTTCTAATCACAGCGGCAATGTTGTATTGGAAATTGGGGCCAAAATTCGCTTCAATTTTTGTGCCAGAGCCCCACAACGTTACGCACGGAAATAAATCGGCGGCAGAATCGACAAACAAATTGGCGGTGTCTGAAAAAAAATATATNAAAGTTGACGGAAATAATTCCAAAACCCTCCCTCAACACTTCAATTATGTTCACGAATTACTTTGGCGATGATACTTTTTGCCCCTTTTTTCGTGCAGTTTTGAACAATTGTGCTCGAGCCCGTCAGGAACGGGATTCCCGCGGGAAATTACGGGATTTCCGGTCCCGTTCCCGTCTTTTTTGCCGGGCGGGATTTTTAACGGGAACGGCAAAAAGACGGGAATTCCGTTCCCGTCCCCGTTGGATTTTAAATTCCCGTTCCAGTTCCGGGAAATTTTATTTTTTTTTACGGCGGCGCCTATCGGCACCGCCGAAGGCCCCAAAAATTTGCACTATTTTGTTGGTTTTTTGATTTTCTGCATCAATTAAAACTTCTAGTAACAAATGTGTAAAAACATGAAGTGAATTATGGAGCCGGCCCCTTCATTCCTAAAAAACTTCAAAAAAAATTGCCATTTTTTAAAATTTTGGATGCAAATCTCTAACAAATTGAGTCAAAAATTCAAAATTTTCTCGGCGGCGCCTACCGGCACCGCCGACCCGCCTATTTTTCCCGTTCCCGCGGGATTCCCGTTAAAAATTGAACGGGATTTTAACGGGAACGGGAAAAAGACGGGAATCCCGTTCCCGTTAGTTTAAAATTCCCGTTCCCGGAAATTTTTTTATCAGGCTCTAATTTGTGCAATCAAAAGATTTTTTGGAACATTTGAATTCGCGCCCGGGGGCTTCCGAATTTGTTGAACGGGAGGGAGGTCAAATTCGCCCCGTCCGTAACTAAAAAACGGTGTATGGATTTTTTTTAAATGAATTGCCCCCAAAATTTTTATTCATTCTCACCCAAACGCCGTCCGTTTTTCGTGTAAATTATTTGGCCATTTTTTAAATTGACGCCGCAGCCGACGACGTCGCCGACGCCAAACGGAGGCTTTCCATCGATGAAAGAATGTCCCTCGACTTCGTGACCCCAAAGTGTGCCATAGCTTGCGTATCCGTAAGTGCCTTTGCGAAATCCAACACTTTGGTACAATGGCATTTGTTTTGTTGCAAGTCCAATGTAAATACCGCTAAATATAATAATATTTTAAAACACAGCAAATGTTTATAATATTTATAAATTACCCTTTTTTCTCTAAGATTTTCACTTCGAAGTAAGGATTTTTCGACATTGGCTTTTCAGCGATCACAGAGCCCCAATCTGAAAATTGAGTTAATTCAAAATTGTTTAAAAACTCTTTACATAAACAATCCAATCATTTTGACAGAATAATACTGTATTTACCATAATCCTCTCCATTATGTTGGACAATCAATCGATCGAGCTCAGAGAGCGCGAGGCTCGGGTCGCATGCAGTGGAATTCCATCGATTTTGTTGTGGGGTTAGCCCTAAGGAAATTTATTTAATTTTTTTAAAATACATATTAAAGGTAAAACTGATGCTTAAAAGTAGACCGGCAACTCAGCCCAAACAAAATTTTTTGGGTTTCTTTTGGTTTTGGTTTCTTTTGGGTTTTGCTCAATTTGACCAAAACCAAAACCAAATTTTTGGTTTTTTTTTGTACAAAAACCCCCAAAAAATTTTTGGTTTTGGTCCGGACTCTACTTAAAAGGCAGAGAATTTCCGAACTTTGAACAAAATTTTAGACCGAAATTACCCATTTCTCTCATCGTAGTAACGGTCTTCTGCAAGTGGACGTTGTTCAGCTGCTGTTCTTTCTGATCCTTCTCCAGTTTGTCATTCTTCCGTTCAATTTCAGCGAATTTGTTGGTATTTGACAGTTTCTGTTGCTCCAATTTGGCGTCGACCATCGCTTGGACAGACTTCAGCAATTCATCCATTTTGCGTTCGAGTTCTTCCTTTTGCTTGCGTTCCATTTCGCGGATGTTATTAGCTATAATTTAAAAATTAAAGGAATTGACACTAAATCTTTATAATATTTTATCAAGAATCTCGTCTTTTAAAGACAGAAAACCATTTCCCTACCGAATTGCTCCTGCTGGTCCTTTTTTAACGTGTTAATTTTGTCATTGGTTTCCATTTGGTCCTTTAGCTGCTCCAAAACATTCATTAACCGTTGTTCCTCGTGTTCTTGATGCTTCAACGAAAGCTGTTCAATGGAAACTGAAACGATGAAATTAATTAATTTATTTTGGAGCAAAAAAACAGAGGTTAAATGGTAATACTGAAGAACATTGGTCCCACAAAAAAAAGGGTTTAAGAGGCGTTTACGCAATTCTGAGAACTACTTTTTTAACTTCAAACAAATTTACCCACCCTTCAGTTTTTCGGTCAACTCGTCGATGGTCTGTTGCTGTTTGTTCTGATACTCCTCCATCTTTGTCTGCAGAGCCATGTGAGCATTTGACAGTTCCTGATTCTTCAACGAAAGCTGTTCANTGGTCTGTTGCTGTTTGTTCTGATACTCCTCCATCTTTGTCTGCAGAGCCATGTGAGCATTTGACAGTTCCTGATTCTTCAACGAAAGCTGTTCAGTGGAAACTGAAACGGTGAAATAAACGAATTATTTTGGGAACCAAAAGATGGTTAATGCGGCACACAATCAAAGGTATAAAAGGATTTTTACAAATTCAAACAATTTACCCTTCAGTGTTTCTGTCAATTCGTTGATGTTCTGTTGCTGCTTATTCTGACACTTCTCCAATTCGGCGTCGACCATCGCTTGGACAGACTTCACCGAGTCATCCATTTTGCGTTCGAGTTCTTCCTGACCATTCTTTTGCTTCTGTTCCATTTCGCGGATCATATTAGCTAAAGAAAAATTTAAAATTGAAGCAATTAACACTCAAATCTTAGAATATTTTTCTTTCTTTGAAGACAGAAAACCATTTCCCTACCGAATTGCTCCTGGTCTTCATTTAACGTGTCAATTTTGTCATTGGTTTCATTTTGGTCCGTTTTCTGCAACAACGAAACGACCATCGCTTGACCAGACGATTCGTTCATTTCTTTTTGTTGATCTTTAAATTAATTCAAACAAAAAATGACATAAATGAAAAAGAAATTAATGTTATAATAATACACTTACCATTTATTTTGAAACCATTTTCCTTTTGTTCATTCCCGTCGACCGTGATTAACAGAAGAATTAAGCCCACGATTCGAACCGGATCTAACCAAAACATTGACATTTCGATAGTTTATTTGATTTTGTCTAAATTGAAAAAAATGTTTAAATTCCAAAATCTATGGCAAAACAATTTGTATCATTAATAATTAAATAAATTGACCACAAATTTTATTTTTGCAAAAAAGGGGGGGGGGGAAGAAGAATTTGAGCGATCGGTTGGAGTGCCGGCCCCGTGCAAACTGACCAAAGTTGCTTTCCCCAAAGGGTCCCATCCCCTCCTTGGAGTAATTGCCGTCGAATGTGCCCCCGGGGGATAAATGTTGAGTAAGAGAAGGAGCCCCCCGAAGGATCAACAAAAATGGAACCGGCACATTTTAAATGCATCCCCTCTCATTTTAATGAATAAAATGTTTGATTCCGTCTGTATTGAAAAACAAAATGTTTAAATTCCGAACTCTTTCGAACAATAAATTGACCGTAAGTTATTTTTTACAAAAAAAAATACTTTTTTTAACAATTCTGCAGTTTAGGAAAACAATTGGTGATGAAAACGATTGGATGGCATTGGATCAAGGTCGCCAAAGTACCATATTTGTATGCAATTGGGAAGATCGTTTTGCCCCCGGAGGGGAGGGACACTGAACAAAGAAATTGTAAATGGGGCAAAGGCTAAAGATGCAAAGAGAATGAATGGGACAAATATGTAAGGGAGCGGACAGATTGCCCGATTACACAACAAATGGCCAAGAAAAGCCGGGGAGAAAGTGATGAATGGATGGAATAGGGGGCAGGGGGGTGGCAATGTTCTG
>MEIZ01000030.1:271762-286095 GCA_001723225.1 Globodera ellingtonae | reverse complement strand
CGGTCCAAAAAATCCCATAGGTAAATGTTCAGAATTGAAAATCCGTTCCGGTAATATCATGTTGCTGTAATAATTCCTCATTAGAATCTTCGTCACTCATTTTAGATTAATAATTGCTGAATTTTTAGCATCTAAATGGTAATGTCGAAAAATAGAAACTTAGGTAGGTAGGTACCTACTTGATAATTTTAAAAGCTCACCGCTTAGGAAGGCCAAAAAATGGAGGGGGGCTAGGGGCTACTAATAGAGGAAATACGGTAGTCCCGATGGAATTGTTTTCCTTTAAATTTGGATGTTTAAAATTTTAAGGGTAAAAGTCAAGAATACTACCACCTGAGGGTTTTTGAACCGGTTTAAAATTTTGAAAATTAAGGAAAAAGCAACTTTTAATTAACACAAGCCGGATTTAATAATGAAAGGCTTGTAACGGCCCGCCAAGGCTCTCATATAAACCTAGCTTAGGCTTTACCATTTTTTGAAACAAAAAAGTTTTAAAAGTCGATAAAAAGGTGTTTCTAGGGATATTCGGGGACGTACGCAATTTCACGCTGCAATCCGCAATTTTGAAAAATACAATTTTTTGGGGGAGTCTGGGAAGGAGAGCCCGACGGTGCCGACAGGAAAATTTTGGGATTTTTTTTTGTTATGAAATTTCATCAATGCGCAAAGTTAGCATTTTGCTTCGGATTTAAACAAAAAATTTCGGAAAAAGGTTACCTAGAGTGGAGGATATCCGGCGGTGCCGAAAGGCGCCGCCGTGGAAATTTTTACAAAAACTGGCAATCTATCTTAAGAAAATTGAAGCAACATTCAGAAAGATGTGATGAATGTTTTTCGGAAATTCTTTTTTTGCGCGTATTTTAATTAAAAAATATTTGAACTTTATTAAAAAAATTATTAATGGCGAAAGCGTTGAGTGGATAAAAATGATAAATAAATGGCTTCGCATTAAAGTGGGTCCAAACCCAACAGACGAACGACAAACCACTAGGCCATAGCTTTATGGTGAGAAGCATGTAAAAAAGGGAGGGCGATATTTTGTCAAAGAGTATGAAAGACCACCGCATAAGTATTTGTTTCAAAAAATAAATTTTCTGAAACCACCGATTGCGGATCCAAATTGCGGAAAAAATCAAAAAATCCGCAACCCCAAAAAGGCCGAATCAGCAATCGGCAATGCGTGCAGCCCTAGTACTGAGGCAACAAAAACAGCTCCAGAGCAGCAGCCAAATTTGAGAGCCCGGGCCGGGGGCGATGTCGCGGTATTGCCGTCCGTTTCCATTTATTGTATCATTTAACACGGCAACTGTCTTCTGCAACAAGTCGCCAATGTTCTGCTGCTGTTCTTTCTGATACTGCTCCATCTTTACAAGCACTTCTTCTTTCATCTGAATTGATTCCCTTTAATTATTTAATTTGGATTTTAAATATCATTATGAAAAGTTGGGCTAATGCTTAAAAATGAGTTGGACACCGGTTTACCCCTTCCTCTTATCATAACTAACGACGAATAATGACTTTTTGATGCAAATGCATTAAAAATAACAATTATTTGTAAAATTTTGCAAAACACTGGCGGCGCTGTTATTTGTTTACCGATATATTGAATAAATTTGCTTGCCATATTTCGAAAATAAAATTATATTATAATCCCAAATAAAAAGAACAAAAAAAAATAATAATCCCAAGCCATTCCTTGTAACCAGGGATGGGCGGAAATTTATTTTCAAAAAACGGAAATATTTTTTTTAACGGAAAACGTAAAACGGAAAAAGGGCCAAAAACAACGGAAAAACGGAAAACGGAAAACGGAAAAATTTTTAAATAAAATAAAAAAATTTTTTTTTAWAATAATTTATTTAATAAATTTTTTTTTTGAAATATTAACAGTAATTATTTTTTAAAATATTGAAGGATGTCTTTTTTTCAGCGGCCTTCTAAATCTATTTTAAGCTTTTGGGTGGGGGGTCGGCGGTGCCGATAGGCGCCGCCGGAGAAATTTTTGAAATTTTGACTTAATTTGCTAAGAGATTTTCAACAAAAATTTAGAAAATCGGCGCTTTTTTTGAAGTTTTTAGGAAAGGTAAGCGGCGGCGCGCCGGAAGAATTTTTTTAAAAACTTAACAAAATTTGTTAAGAAAATCGCTCCAAAAATGAAAATGCAAAACAAAATCCCCCAAATGTTTTTTGATTTCGTCCAACAAAAAATGAATGAAAAGCTTGTGAATTGTCATCTAAAATGTTTGTTTGTAAATTGGAAAAAGTTAAAAAGAATTTTTAAAATTGTTTAACCACCGTAACTGTACAGAAAAATAAGAAATAATCACTGACACAGTCGGGGATCTGAACCCCCACCCACACTTATCTCCCCACACCAACCACTCACCATTACACCACAACCAAATCGCATTCGAATTCTCCAAAAATCCCATTCTTAGGGGTGTATATTTTTTCCGTTTTTTTCCGTTAAAAGGGGAATTTTAACGGAAAACGGAAAACGGAAAAAAAGGCCCAAAAACAACGGAAAAACGGAAAACGGAATTCCGCCCATCCCTGCTTGTAACCTTTAACTCAGTCTTTTTCTTCAACACTTTAGGTATTTTTTTGTATATTATGCTTTAATGATTCCCAAAAAGTGAGAATTAAGTCAAAAAATAAGGTTTCTCAAAATATTCTCTGCTTTATTTTAGAATTTTTTAAAAGCTTTTAAGAGAATAAATAATAAATTGCTGCTGGGAATCGTTTATTGTTTTATAAATGTGTCTGAAAGCATTCATTGAATTAATTTTATGCTTTTCCCCATAAAAATAAGGCGCTATAAAACTAAGATGGGCGCGCGTGTTAATCATTTTAATTTTATAAATATTATTAAATTTATTTAACCTTATGAAATAAAGTTAATTTCAATCAACGTAATAGACTTTGCTTAAGAAGAGATGCTTATAAAAACTGAACTCTTCATAATTGCCTTCATCAAATTGTTGGTTCTTATCAAAATTGATGAAGTAAGTCTGAATAATTTAATTAAAATAAGTCTTATTAATTTAATTAAAATAAGTCTGATTAATTTAATTAAAATAACAATCAAAATGTTGTCAGGTTGCTTCTTGTAAACTGGTAATATGGGATGATGATGGGTGTTGCACGTACACATTTTGGAAACCATCCAAGTACTTATTTGTTATTATAATTAATTATCTAAGATTTTTGATTGAATATAGAGTTTTAAGCAGCTAAGAAATAGTATTAATTAAATAATCGAAAAAGCATTCATTATTTGTTTAGTTGTCCTGGAGCGTTCAAGCCAAACTGTAACGTTTTTGACCGTAACTGTGTCGGATGCCAGTACGGCTACGGCAAAAAATATGGATGCCGTCCCGACATCCGTTGCAGCTGTGATTACTGTTGCGACCCGAAGTATGCCGAAAGCTGCCCGAACGGATGCTACAAATGTGTTTGGGAAGGGAAAACTAGTTGCAATGCCACGTTCAAGTCCATTGGGTATGATTTTGAGAAAACTAAACATACCTCTAAATAGTAGGGTAGGAGCCGGGGGGACGGGGATACCGGGCACGGACAAACCGGGGATTCCCGTTTTCGGGGATGGGCAAACCGGGGAACGGGGATGAGAATGGCCGGGGACCTCCGGTTCCCCCCCCCCCCCCCCGGCTCCTACCCTACTAAATAGGCAATCTTAAAGATAGGAATCTCTATTGTGTATATCCGCGGGGTTTTTGAGGCGGTTGATCACGAATCTGACATCAGATTTGACAAATCATTGATTTAATCCCATCAACTACTTGATTTTGGTAATAGTAAAGTTGTTGCCACATTTTTAAAAAACAAACAATTCTAACGAATTGATTTGGATTTTTAAATAACAAATTCGAATTCTGTGGATCAGAAAACCCCGGTAACAATTTTGCCAATATTTTATCGTTAAATTTAAAAATTGATTTTTTGAAAAATTTAAATTCAAGTCCGGGGTTCGAAATCGGGACAAATGGAAGTCAGATTCAAAATCTACGTCCCCAAAACCGCTAAGTCAAGTAATTAAGGATCCTCATTCTTTTGAATTGCCTCTAAATACATTAAGCACTCGTTTTTATAGCAATTCTTCATCCTCAATGCTGGAATCGGAAGAAAATGCGCGAAAAGACTTCGACATGGTAATTATGGCAATTTATGTTTTATTGACTGATCAAATTGCAATTTATAGGTCGATGTTGACAAGAACGGGAGCATTTCGTTGAATGAGGCCATTGCCTATTTGAGGTCAAAAGCAAATGGCACATTGCCCAAACATCTTGCCAAGAACATGTCCTGGTTTGCCGACATGGACCTCAATGGCAACAATCAAATTGAACCCGGAGAGTTTGACCGATCGCTTATTGGAGTCGACGATCAGACGAGCGGATGAATAACTCTCAAATGTGCAATTTTTGATTGGTGCTTGGGTGTACTTTTAATATGTGATTCATTGGTAATATGGAAAAACTAATTGAAGATAAAATGTTTGTCTTATTTATGATAATTGATTTGCACAATTTGTTAAACAAAAACTTCCATATAATAGTCCCTGCTTCGTAATATGTCAAAGCAATAAGAGATGATCAAAAATAAAATCGGTGCTTTTGGTGTTAATTCGAGGGAGATCGGTCGGTGTGCTTTTGGTCCTCTCAACTAGAGGTCGAACCGATCGCGATTCTCGATCAAAATCTTGTAGATCCTCAAGTCCGATTTCTACTCTCAACGGCATTCGCTTTTCATTTGAATTTGTGCCCGAGGGCGGTGTTGCCGTCGATCAAAGACCGCCACTTGCAAAATGCCGTCCATGGAAACGAGGAAAACACCGTGAAAGAAGTTGAATTTACAGACAAAAATTATTGTCCAAATTCGAAAACGAAATGAATGGATAAAATGCTTTGATCAACAAAGAAAAATATAGAAATGATAAATGACCGTAATCTTTCGACAACAAAACCCATAAATTCCCTCATTTTTCAGTTTCTAAATGCCATCGGAAAAGTTGAATTGGAAGTTGGGGCCAAAATTCGTGGTGCCACGCTTGGCCAACGAAACGCACGGAAATAAATTGGCGGTGTCTGCAAAAACAAATTTTAAACAAAAATTGGGCGAAAATAATTCCAAAAGCCTCCCCCTCAACACTTCAAATTATATGTCCACGAATTCCGTTGATGCTTTTTGCCCATCGTCTTCCAGCAGCTCTTCTCCGATGTTTGGCCCTATACGTTTGTGTAATCGGCGGGCAATCTGTCCGCTCGCTACACATTTCTTCGCATCTTTTGCGCCCCCCCCCAATTTACATTTTCTTTGTTCAATGTCCCCTCCGGGGATAAACCCAACTTTTCCATTACATTTTTACTTCTCTTTCTCATTCCTCATCGGCTGCCTCCTCCTCTATTCATGCAGTACTTATTTTTGTGTAAAATCGGTTAAATTTCGGATTTATGCCAAAGTCCAGAAATCTGGCATTCCGGATCCCAAAAATGTCCGGACATCCGGTTACATTCTGGTGCACGGCCACTCATCCCATCCAATCGTTTTCATCACCAATTGTACGGGTACCAAACCCCCCCCCCCCTCTCCTTTTTCTGATTCCTACCAATTTTTAATGGTAAAGAGAATACCAAGTTTTTGAAATATTCTTAGCAAATTTACACCAAACTGAAACTGATAATCGAAACCGAAATTTCTCGGTTCGGTTCGGTCTAAAGGCACCTAAAAACCCGTGTAGTTTAGAACTTGTATTAGTAAATAAACATGCCAGCTTTGATCAACGGAGGGCACATAACAACTGATCCGGGTAATAAAATTGATTATTATTATTATTATTTATTAAACCCTTTTTATTACATAAACTTGCCAATGTTTACAGAAAATTGTGCAATTTTTTGCAATTTGGACTCTTCCGGAGAAGTGCGTCTTTTTTTCGGACCAGCATCGAAATCGATTGGAAATGAATTGCAAAATTGGGAAAATTGAGAATTTTGATGCAATTTTAAATCCGAACAAATGGCTCCGATGCGGTAAGAACCGTTTAAACTTTGCTTATATCGAAATGCCAATGTTCTGGTGAATTCTTTAGATCCCTATCGAATCGTCGGCTCCATTTTTATATTCATTTTTGTCGTTTATACGCTCCACGGATTGCATGAGCAAAAAGAGAACACCGCTGCGTTGATTGAAGCACAAAACAAAACTGGTAGGGGAAATTGTTGTTAAATGCTTTCCGTTTCTTTTTAAAAATATATTAAATTCAAAATAATAATTTTAAGGAATAATCCCACAGCAAAATCGAAGCAATGAACAGCAACCGAGCGACTTTTTGGGGCAGTTTGTTGCGGAACAAAAAGAAACCGACAGAATGCTTCAGAAGCAAATTGACGAATTAGGGAACAATTCAAAAAAGGAGCTCGAAAAGGTGGGGGAAATATGGACAAATAATTTAAGATTTTAAGGACAGTTTAGCGGGATCGGGATTTTTGGAAAAACCTAAACTTTTGATAAACACTAATACTATTTATTTAAAATAATAAATAAACCAACACTAATATATCTATTTAAAATAATAAATAAACTTTTATTAAAAATATAGTTTTTAATTTTCGGAACATGCAAGCAAAAATATTATTTTTATGCATTTCCAGAAAAAAAAAACTCATTATTCGTCGTTGTTTATGATAAGAAGAGGAAGGGGTAAACCGGTGTCCAAATCATTTTTGAGCATTATCCCAACATTTTTAATGTTATTTAAATTCAAATTAAATAATTAAAGGGCATCAATCAGTTGAAGGAGGAAGTGCTTGTAAAGATGGAGCAGTATCAGAAAGAACAGCAGCAACAGAACATTGGCGACTTGCAGAAGACAGTTGCCGTGTTAAATGATACAATAAATGGAAAAAGTCATTCATTATTTAAATTCTGTTCAGAATTCGGAAATTCCGTCTTTTAGGCAAAGTTTGCGCTTTTAATATTTTTGAAAAAAAAAATATATTTTACTTTTCTTAGGCCTAATCCGACAACAAAATCGATGGGATTCCGCTGCATGTCCCGAGGGCCTTGCACTGAGTGAGCCCGAACGATTGATTGTCCAAAATAATGGACAGAAATGGGGTAAATATTATTCTAAAAGTGATTTGATTGAAAAAAGTTTATGTTAAAGTTCACTAAAATGTTCGAATGGGTGGCGCTCTGTCGTCGCTGAAATGCCAATTCCGAAAGGGAATTTCGGCATTTTCTATTACGAAGTCAAAATATTTGGGGGTGCATTGTAAGTTAAAGAAAATAAATAATTGTGCTTCGAAATGTTCTAGAAGCTTTTACTCTAAAAAATTATATTTAGCAATATTGCGATTGGGCTTGCAACCAAACAAATGCCATTGGACAGAGGGGTTGGACGTTACGATGGCACTTACGGATACGACAGCTTGGGTCATTTTTTGGGTCACGCGCACT
Source organism: Globodera ellingtonae (assembly GCA_001723225.1). Classification (NCBI taxonomy): domain Eukaryota; kingdom Metazoa; phylum Nematoda; class Chromadorea; order Rhabditida; family Heteroderidae; genus Globodera; species Globodera ellingtonae. Next base: position 278,616 of record MEIZ01000030.1, on the reverse strand, counting down.
CCATCAATAGAAAACCTGTATTTACGAACGGCGACGTCGTCGGCTGCGGCGTCAATTTGGCAACCCGCCAAATTATTTACACAAAAAACGGGGAGCGTTTGGGTGAGAAACAAAAAGACTTAAATTAAATTAAAGGGCAATCACCAGCGACAAATTTCTCAACAATTCGGGTTGGAATTGCTCCGATGGATTTTCGAAAATTGCCTATTTTCAAGTTTTCAAAAAAAAATGCAATTTTTTTGTGAATTTTGCTTTACAAATTAGTGGGGTGGGTGGTCGGGAAACATTTTTGATTTTCTAGTCAATTTGTTAAGAGATTTGGTCCAAATTACGAATTATCCTGAAAACCAGTACAAAATCAAAATTTGGAGAACAAATATTGTTACATTTTTTAAACAAAAATTCTTCAAAAAGTCCAGAAATCTCAATAAAGGACAAACAAGGACGTGTACCCCAAATTGTTTTTGCAGACACCACCAATTTGTTTGTCGATTCTGCCGCCGATTTGTTTCCGTGCGTTTCGTTGGCCAAGCCTGGCGCCAAAATTGAAGCCAACTTTGGACCGAATTTCAAATTGAATATTGCCGATGGCATTTAGAAATTGGAAACGAAATATCCTGCTTTTTTTTGTTGTTGAAGATTAAACCGATCAGTCTTATCCATTAATCACTTTATTATAATTACTTTTTGATCAAGATCAATTTTGAGCTCGACAAAATACAAGTTTTGTCATATCAAATTTCTATGATGCAATCGACGTTGACAACAACGAGGAAGATGATTTTGAATATTACTTATAAAAAAAAAATGTTTCTCTTTTGACCATTAAAAAAAATTTTGTCAGTCTCTTACCGGTTTTTATAGGTGCCTTTTTCGATTATCGGTTTTTTGGATCATTTCAAACCCCGGACCCAAATTCAATTCTTTTTTTTTTGTTTAAATTCAAACTTTCTAAAAAATTAATTTTCCGACAAAATTGTTTAAAAGCACAAAACTACAACGGAAAGGCCAGTGTGATTAGGGCTGGGTTTTTAGGGTTAAGTCCAAAATTAATATTTGAAAAATTAAACAAACTTTGAATTTGGGTCTAGATTTAGACTTAGACAAAATGGAGGTCAGATTCGGAGTCTACGCCCCCGAATATCCCTAGAAATTTTCTTGACTCTTAATGACGCATTGTCCTAGCACGGAAAAATAGAGTAAAATGATTTATAAGCTCTGGAAGTTAATCATCATCCAATAATTAAAATAATCTGCTTAAGGTCGACGAAGATATAAGAAAATGTTGAAAAAATTCGAAAGTCGGCAGTCAAAACCGGGCCAAGTTTGGCAGGCATCGGATGGCGGGGGGGGCAGGGCATTGGTTTTACTAAAAGGCTAATATTGCATGGCCCCAAATGTCTTTTTAAAGGTTCGTCCCTTTATTGGGGTGCGCGCCATTTTCCGAAACCAAATTTGCCGAAACAATGTGTAAAAAGGGTTGGCTAAATCTCTAAAATTATTTGAATTCACATTTAAATTAGAATATTTTAAGTGCCAATTCATTCGCTTACTGAAACTGCGCGCGGACAACGTGCCAAAGAAAAATGCAGTAAAAGGGAAAATTAATGGTCGGGCTTGTGTGTGGTAAAGACCGGGACCGAGATTGACTGAAAGCCGGTATCGGGATCGGGATTTTTGGTAAACCGGGAAAATTTTTAAAGACACAATATTTATTAAGAAAATTGCTCTAAAATTTTAGAAGTTGGATAAAAATGAGCAAATATTGTTACACTTTGGACATTTTTAAAGCGCAAATTTAATTTCAAAAAATGCTTTCACATACCCAAAGCTGTTCTCCATCCATTTCGATCATTTCAAACCCCGGACCCAAATTCAATTCTTTTTTTTTAATAAAATTTTAAGTGCATGTTTTCTAAATTAAAAATATGCGTAAAGCACGAATCCAAACTCGGATTTTGCGACCGTATAGGGGAAAACCACTTTTTTAATTCTCAATTTTTATTTTCTATTAACGGATTCGTAATCAGTGCGGCAAAAGATGCAAAGAGTAGTGAATTGGACCTGTCTCTTATACACATCTAGATGTGTATAAGAGACAGGCGCTGAATGGGACAAATAAATATGTGTGAAAGGAGCGAAACAGATTGCCCGATTACACAAACGAATGGATTGGCCAACATCGGAGAAGAGCCGGGGAAAGGAGCGGGAGCTGTCTCTTATACACATCTAGATGTGTATAAGAGACAGCATAAATATGTGTGAAAGGAGCGAAACAGATTGCCCGATTACACAAACGAATGGATTGGCCAACATCGGAGAAGAGCCTGTCTCTTATACACATCTAGATGTGTATAAGAGACAGGCTTAAGGTCGACGAATATACAAGAAAATCAAAAGCCGCCAGTCGAAACCGGGGCAAGTTTGGCATTGGACATTCAAAAATACAATTTCTTATTTAAAATTATCACTTTAAATTTTGAATATTATAAATTAACGATCAAAATTCTTTTTGTCGTTTGCAGTGATCACCGGTTTTGTTTCAACTAATCTCTTTTTATCCAATTTTTAATAAATAAAAAGTGCAGAAAATTTTATATAAGATTCAACCCCATTTACCCTCAAAAAATTCCTTTCTTCCAAAAACATTGAGGCAGAAATTGAAGAAGTTCATCCGACCAATAGATTGGAACTAAGACGGTACTTAAAAAATATTGATTTAATTTTTTAAAATATATTTTTACCTTTGTGGAAGAATGCGTTAGCCCAGTGAGAACAGTTATAATCGACCGCATCGTACGAGCCCCTCTCGAGTAGAGAACGGACTTGAGGACCGATCGAGAATCTCGTAAAATCTCGTATCTCGAAAAATCTCACTCGAGATTTTAATTTTTTTTATTTTGAATTTCCAAAAGTGAATTTATTATTCAATATTGCGAATTTGTCGGTGCTGGACAGGGGGAAAACAACAAGATTCTCCACAAAATCAAAGTTCAAATCATTAGTCAAATTTTTACGAATCATCCGATATTCGAAATACGGTCTTTTCCCCAATCCGATATCCGATCCAAAAAATTTCAGCAAATCCGACCAGAATCCGGATAAAATTTTAACAAGAAAAATTGAATTTTAAAATATGGCAATTTTTTGAAGCTTTTAGGAATGGGAAGGCCCCAGAAAATTTTGAATTTTCGATGCCAATATGTTAAGAAAATTATACGAATGTTGCAGAACAAAAGGCCCCCCATGGTTTTAAAAAAAAGAGATTCCCGAAAAATTTGTTAAGAGATTTGCAACCAAATTTTGAAAATACGGTAATTTTTATTTATTTCGAAATTTTTAAGGAAAAATTCCAAAATTTTAAGGCAATTTCCCTCTGACCTGGAGGGGTCGAATCTTAAAAATGTTTTTCTGATTTTGGCTCAAATATTCTTATCTATATTATTTTTATTTTATTGGGGTTGGAGGATTTCATTGAGAAAATTTCTAAGCGAATTCTTTACTTAATATTAGGGTTGGACGGGACCGGGACGGATCCCGGGTTTTTCAGGTCCCGGTCGGGACTTTTAAAAACTGAAAGTCCCGGTGCCGGTTTTTTGGTCCCGCCGGGATCGGGACCAACCGAGACTAAACTTGTTATGACAAAAAAATTTGTATGCACAAATTTTTCTTCAACCCCAACTCCAAAACGAAACATTTACTAGTCCCGACCCCGACATTGGCAACCCCGACCCCCGACGAACCCTAGTTCCATCGGAACCAATCTTTTTTGACGGTTATTAACCGCCCAGCGTGCAGCTATTGGCCAAAAGGTGTTGATTTAAGGAATTCGTGAGTACTTTTTGTATGGGTTGCAGACGAATGCAGAGATAGCAACAAAACGTGTGGAAATAGTGAAGGGAATGGAGAGGAAAGAGAAGAGAGAGAAGCGAGAGAGTATTGCTGTCTGACAACTCTCTCTCTTGCACATTTCTCTGCCCCTCTCACCTGTCGTTTAGTCTCCTCTCTTCCCTTTTCCTCTCCATTCCCTTCACTATTTCCACTCCTTTTGTTTCTATCTCTGCATTAGTCTGCAACCCATACAAAAAAGTACTTACCAATTCCCTAAAACAACTACCTTTTGGCTGATCGTTTGTCCATGTCGTCGTCGTTGATGGATTCCTTCATTTAGTCGAAACTAAATGAAATTTTTGGAAACCGGTCGGGGACGCCCGACCGGGCAAAAGAACCTTCTGTTGAATATGATTTGGGCATTGGCGCCCGAATTCAATTGACGGCGCCAATGAACGGGCCCGGGCTCAGAAAACCTTTGGTAAACCTGATCAATAATCAGACACGAAGCACCCGAACCTTATTAGAGAGTGGGGGCTAGAGAGTGGGGGATTAAAAGAGTAAATACGGTATATGTATTTATTCCACAATTTAACATTAAATTGTTTGGTTTTGCAGACACCGCCAATTTGTTTGTCGATTCTGCCGCCGATTTGTTTCCGTGCGTTTCGTTGTATCGCTTTGCCGCCAAAATTGAAACCAACTTTGGGCCGAACTTTAAATACAACCGCCTTTTGGAAATTGGAAAATGATTTATTCAATTTTAAATAAGGCTATAAAATGGAACAAAATTCAAATATGGATAGCATTAACTCAGCTCTACTTTCGAGATAATCAATGATTTTATACGTCTTAGGCTTAGGCCTAAGCCTAACGAACTCCAAGGTGTTATGCCTAATTTGTAAGTTAGGCTTAATCTTAGCTACAGTACGGTCTGAATCAGCCTTTTTAAATAATTGGTTTAAGGCATTCTTTTTACTTCAAATACTGGTTTAACTATTTTTAAGTATTTTCAATGTCAAATTCAATTGAAACCAAAAAACTGAAAGTAAAATTGACACATAAAGCAAGTACACCTCTATACTTTTGCCAAAATGAGTGCTGACGGAACTACGTGCGACTCAACACACTTGTCCAGTAAACGCAGAGCTTAAGCTCAGCCTAGGGTGAGCTTTAGGCCTAAGCCTAAGCTTAGATTGACTTAGGCCTAGGCTTAGCATAGTGTAACGTCTCGGGGGCCAAAACGCCTGGGCCGAAAGGGCGGGGCCGAAACGCGACCCGTGGGGGAGATAGACAGTTGAAAATATAAAATCGCAATCAATTTAATCTTGATAAATATTATGCTTTATTGATAGTAAATTTAATATTTTTTTATTAATTAATTGCGTTAGCTTAAAAAATATTTTTTAAAAGACAAAAACGTTTACTTTGATGTTTAGTTATTTTTAGAACAGATAAATATGTTAGAACAGAAAAATAAATAAAAACTATATGGAAAATAAAAATGAACAAATTAAAGAAACAAAAAGAAAACGAAGATTATTTAAAAACAATTACAAGCGAATTAGAAGGTTGTCGTGTTGTTTTGTCGGAGAATATTTCAATGTGAGTAAAGAAATTTTGGTCTTAGATAAAGTTGGTCAAGATCGAGATAGCCGGGATCGATCAGGATTATCCCGGTTTTTGGAATCCGTCCAGTATTTACCAAAAATCCCGATCCCCGACCAGCTCTAGTCCCGAATAAAGTGCTGGGCACGAACGTTTCAAAACAAAATAAAGATAAGTACATTCTTGGAACGGTTCTAGATTTATGCACGAAAGCCCGTTTCCAAGTACTGTACTTGGCATCTAAATACGAATCCGAGCCCTGCTGGCTAAATACATTCAATACCACGCCAGCACAAATTAATTTTTCCTTTTATTGCATTTTTCTTTACCATGCTGTCCGCGCACAGTTTCAGTAAGCGAATGAATTGGCACTCAAAATATAGGTATTTAATTTAAAATATATTCAAATTTAATTTCTAATTTAAATGTATTTAAATTTAAACGAATGCATTGCCCATCATCCGCCGATGCCAAACTTGCTCCGGTTTCGACTGACTGCCGGCCTTAGATTTTTTTTGCAATTTGCAACAATTTCCCTACCTTATAGTTATTTGATTTATTGCATGATGATTAACCTCCAGGGCTCATAATCTGTCCGCTCATTTATTTGTCCCATTCAGTCCCATTCACTACTCTTTGCATCTTTTGCCGCACTGATTACGAATCCGTTAATAGAAAAATAAAAATTGAGAATTTAAAAAGTGGTTTTCCCCTATACGGCTTCCGGCACTTTGGTGGCGTTTTCTTTTTGGGCGCAAACTACAGCGTTGGAAAAAGAGAATTGGAAAGAACGCCCGAGGGGATGCCAGTGGATCAAAAGTAAAAACTGGGAGTTTTACTAGAAAATAAAAAACAAAATTTGAGAAAATTACAAGAAAAAAAATACTGGCGCTAATGCCCAAATTTATTCAACAGAAGGTTCTTTTGCCCGGTCGGGCGTCCCCGACCGGTTTCCAAAAATTTCATTTAGTTTCGACTAAATGAAGGAGTCAACAATGACAACGACATGGACAACAATCAGCCAAAAGGTAGTTGCTTTAGGGAATTGGTGAGTACATTTTTGTATGGGTTGCAGACTAATGCAGAGATTGCAACTAAATGGATGAAATCGTGAAGGGAATGGAGAGGAAAAGAAGAGAGAGAGAGAGGAGACTAATGCTGTCTGTCAACTCTCTCTTGCACATTTCTCTGGCTCTCTCACCTGTCGTTTACTCTCTCTCTCTCTTCTCTTTTCCTCTCCATTCCCTTCACCATTTCCACCCCTTTTGTTGCTATCTCTGCAGTAGACTGCAACCCATACATAAAAGTACTCACCAATTCCCTAAATCAACTACCTTTTAGGCGGTTGCTGTTTTGCAGCACCCGTGGCTGTCTCCAAGAAGTCTATAATTTTTGGAAACCGGTTGGGTACACCC
>MEIZ01000030.1:245807-265202 GCA_001723225.1 Globodera ellingtonae | reverse complement strand
CTGCTCCATTTCTGTAGAGGGGGGGGGGGAGTTGGCGGTGCCGAGATAGGCGTCGTCGTCGGGAATTATGTCTCTGGGCAGAACACAAAAATTTAGCCCTAATTTGTAAGATTGATTTTGGGAGAAATTTCTTTAAGAAAATAAAAAGGAAAATATACCCCTAAGAATGACTTTTTTGGCCCACCCCCCGAATTTATGTATCTAAATTAAATAATTAAAGGAAATGAATTAAATCTAAATTAAATAATTAAAGGGAATGAATCAGTTGAAGGAAGAAGTGATTGCAATAATGGAGCAGTATCAGAAAGAACAGCAGAAGAACATTGGCGAATTGAAGAAGACAGTTGCCGTGAAAATTTGTATTTTTAAAAAGTAAATTTCTTTATAATTTTAAAGGTCTTCTTTGTTAAGAAATTGTGCAAAAATTTCGAAAATTTTGTCGATTCGAATTTTCAAAAATCCAATTTTTTAACTGTTTCTTAATTCGTCAATTTGCTTCTCAAACTTTTTGTTCTGTTCCGCAACAAACTGCTCCAAAATGTCGTTCAGTTGCCGTTCATTGCTTCGATTTTGGGTCGAGGAACAACCCCAAAATTCAATTTTTTGTATTTCTTTTTGTTGTTCTTTAAATTTACCCAAACAATTATGCCATAAATGAACGAATTGAAAATGTAATTTAATCACTTACCATTCATTTGGAGAGCATTTTCAATTTGCACATTCAGCCGATAAACCGCATAAACGACAAAGATAAATATAAGCATGGAAGCCACGAGTCGAAAGGGATCTAAATTCTCCACCAGAACATTGGCATTCAATTGTTTAAGTTTTTTAAATGGTTCTTACTAGTGATGCACGAGACCAAAATTTATCGAGACTCGAGACCGAGACTTGACCCCGAGACTCGAGACCGAGACACAAAAAACACGAGACTTTTCCCGAGTCGAGACCGAGACTCTCGTGCATCACTCGTTTCTTACCGCATGGCCACCAGCTGCCCGAATTTAAAATTGCATCGTTTTTCCCAATTTTGTCATTAATTTCCAACCGGTTCCGGTGCTGTTCCAAAAAAAGGCGCACTTCTCCGGAAGAGTCCAAATTGGAAAATGTTGCACAATGTTCTGTAAACATTGGTAATTAATATGTAATATAAAAGATTTAAAAAAATAATAATCGTTTTTACCCGGATCAGCTGTTATATGCCCTCGATTGGTTGAATCGGCCTTTGACATGTTTATTTAATTTACAATTAAAGAGAACTAAATTACTGTGTTTTTTACGATCTTAAAAACATTTCAAAAAACTTTGTATTCTGTTTACCATTAAATCGGTTGGAATAAGGGCGTTTCCAAAGCATTTCGAATGTATAAAATGTTCATGACTGGTTTTAGTTAAGTTTGAAAAAAGTTATAGCTTACAAAATTTGCCACAGTCAATCAAACAAACTTCCGGGTCCGGATTGTTGAGTCCGGCATGCCGGATTCTGGACTTTGGCAAAAAAATGGACCGGATATGTAAACGGGGCAAGGGCAACAACGCTGTAGTTCGCCTAAAAAGAACGCCACCAAAGTGTCGGAAGCCGTATAGGGGAAACCACTTTTTAAATTCACAATTTTTATTTTCTATTAACGGATTCGTAATCAATAGGGATGGGATTTATATGCACATGCATATTTTTTTCCTGAACTGGTAACAGTCTGAAACGCATGAAACCCATGTTTTCAGCTTGGTTTGAAGCTTCTAGAACGCATTTCCATGTGCATATTTGTGCATATTTCACGCTTTATGTGCATATAAATACCATCCCTAGTAATCAGTGCGGCAAAAGATGCAAAGAGTGGTGAATGGGACAAATAAATGTGTGAAGTGAGCGGACAGATTACACAAACGAATGGATGGCCAACATCGGAGAAGATCCGGGGAAAGGAGTGGGAGGGGGGTGGGGGGCAATGTTTATGAGAAGAAATGTGCAAAATGATTATGAGCCCTGGAGGTTAATCATCATCAAATAATTCAAATAATCTGCTTAAGGTCGAAGAATACACAAAATTGTTGCAAATTGCAAAAAATTCAAAGGTCGGCAGTCGAAACCGGGGCAAGTTTGGCATTGGATGGGGGAGGCCGGCATTCGTAGGGACGCGCTCTTTTCCGTCCTTTATTTGAGATTTCTGGAATTTTTGAAGAATTTTTATTTAAATTTCGAATAAGTCGTGAGCGGCGATTTTAGTGCAGTAGTTGAGCTTTATTAAATATTTATAATTTAGGTTTTTTATCATTTTGTACCACGTAAAATTGACTTTTTTTTTCTACGTTTTAAAGTTCACAAGAGGATTTAAATTTAAAAAAATAAACAAAAACATTTGCTGTTTTAAAACTATAATTTGTAATGAAAAAAATTGACATTTATTTAACAAACAAAAAAAGTTGTTCAAATAAATGTCTGTCACCGTTTTATTTAAATCGTTCACAAAATGGTTGTGCATCGGTCAGTGAAAGTGAAGTCACCAAAAGTCATACATTTTCTCGGGTAGAGCTGTTTTTTTACTGATTTTTCGTGCTCAATGCTGCTTTTTTCAGGTTCTGATGCTGTTTTTAAAAATTTTGAGATAACATACCCGATATAAATCATAAATCCCAGCCCAAATTAAAATAATATTTATTTTTTTCAATAAAAATCGATTTTTTTATTATCCAAAAAAATTAGTTAAAAGCATAAAAAAGTGATCGGGGCCGCCCCGTAACTTAAATAACAACAAAACATTAAAAAAAATGGCAAATAATAACAACACAACACATAAAAATAAACAAAAATCACCTTTTTCAGTTTCTAAATCTCATCAGCAATGTTGAATCCACCATTTGTTCAAGCTTTTTGTAGAAAGAATCCTCCGGCTGGTGTTCCATCAACTGCTTCCATGCCTTTAAAATGTTAGTTTAACCCAATCTTGACAAAATAAAAAACTCACCGCTGTCTGCTGATCAGTCGTTGATTCTTTTGTCATTGTTCGCTTCAATTTCGTCGTTTTGACCATCCAAAGTATCCGCCACATCTGTCATTAAAAAATAAGTACAAACATTTTGGAACAGCTTTTTCCCTAGCAGCTTTTTTTTGTATTCGCCTGGGTCTGGCGGATACCAAGTAAATACGCCCAAACACCAAACATGAGTTTAAGGGGTGCAAAGCCGAGTTACCCGTATTATCCTGGAAAGATTGCAAAGGTGGACTTCTTCTTGGACTTCTTCTGACTTAGCAGCTGCCTTTGGGGCTTCAGACTCAGCAGCTGCCTTTTGCGTGAAATTGCTAACCTGTTGGAACAGTGGTTCGTCTGGGCTCGTGGTTTGACACGTCGTCGGGAGAGCACGATGGGCGGATGTGGATATGGGCGCCTTTTTGTGTCTGCCCGGAACCCAGGCGTTTACAAAAAAACAAACGCCTATATCCTCCGTGTTCACATGAGAGGATCGGATCATCTACCTTCCTGAGCATGATAAAGTCAGTTGGCGTTGCGGGAGCAGCTGCCTTGATAAAATCTCTTAAGTATTATTTGATTTGTGGCGCTTGAATTAGCGACAAAATCGTTGTATCTTCTTTTTCGGCTTTTGCCCGCCAATGGCGGAGCTGAAGCGCTTTGCGTTTCTTCTGGAATTCGGCGTCTTCCTCTTCGCGAGCAGCTGCCTTCTCCATCATTTTCAAGTGGTATTGACGGAGTTGGCCATTGCCCAGCTGCCTCGATGATTCCTGGCCTCCTGTTGGAGCCAGCGTCTGCGCAGCTCGCCTGGTGAGATGTCCAAATACATCTTGAGTTCTGAAAGTACAATTGTACAGTTGTGATTGCTTTCCCACTGTCAGTGACATGTTTGCGCCTTGCCAGAGCCAGAGACTATGGGGCTGTCTCTTATACACATCTAGATGTGTATAAGAGACAGGTCATGGACTGTTAACAATTTTTGAGGGCGGCACCATGGGTCAACTCCAGCAGCAGAGAAAATCCCTCTGTACTATCTTTCTTTTCCTTTTTATCTCTAACATTTTCTCTTCTGTTGGCGTTATCTCTCCACTTCCGGTCCGAAGCCCTTCAAATCCCACTCCAGCCAAAAGTATTTCAAATTCCATCCAAGCCAAAACTTCCCGAAGCCCCTACACGTCTAAGCCTAAGCTAGGCCGAAGATATGCTTAGGGTAGCTTAGGCTTAGGCCTAAGCGTAACAGATCTGACAATATTTTTAAGATCTGACAACCTCTAAGATTTAAATCTATGATTTTTTATTTATTATGCCATTAATACCCAAAACCGGTTTTATATGTTTTCTTGGGCGCTGAAAACGATGGAATAAGCAAAAATTTTAGCGGGTTCGACCTTTAAACGGGTTTTTGAAACTGTTCAGATTTTGAAAAACCATAGGGGGACCTTTTTGGTCAAAAGTTTGTTTAGCTTAGGCCACCCTGGCTTGGTGTTTGTTAAGTTTAGGCCTAAGCCACCCTGTCTTGGGGGTCGTTAGGCTTAGGCTTCTTGGGGTTCGCTAGGCTAAGGCTTAGGCCGTCCAGAGCTTAGGGGTTTTGACGCCTTCGCAGGTTTTAAACAAAAAAATATTTTAAAAATATTTGTTTCGAGTAATTTCAATTGAATTGAATTGAGTTGATTTTATTTTGTAAATATTACTTAAGGTTGGATATTTATTAAATGCTTTTTATGGATGCTTCGACCTGTCGTGAATTTTGTCAATTTTTATTTGAAAATATCTATTTTCTGCCGTTTTCTATGTCTCAAATGGATATTGAAATTAGGGTCGCCGCCGGGGGGCGGCGGAGTGGGGGGGGGGCCGGGAAAACCGGGGATCCCCGGCCATTTCATCCCCGTTCCCGTTCTCCGGTTTGCCCATCTCCGAAAACGGGGATCCCCGGTCCACATCCACGGCCGGGCGGGGATGAAAATGCACCCCTAAAGATGGCCAACGGTCGCAGGATTTTATTAACATTTATACAAGCAAATTTACTCGATAAAGAAATTTACTTATCGCAAAACTGATTTTTTTGTTGAGAAATTTAAAGTTATTGCATTTTATCTTAAAAAAGGAAAGGAAACTTTCTTGTGCCTAGGGCTGGTGCCGGTTGTAAATGAGACATTTCAGTGCCAAGTTTTAAAAACTATGCAATTGAAAAGGAAGCACAAAATTGGAGGCCGATACTTTGCCATGGACACAATTGAACGTGGCACTTCGTCAACGACGACGCCCAAATTTGTGTTAATTCAATTGGACGGTTTGCTTTAATAAATTTCTACAAATTAATTATAAAAAATATTTCCATTCATTAAATGTTTAAGTTGTTGACACGTCGCTTACTCAAGGCACTTCAGCATCACTTTAAGGCACGGGTCGCATCTGTCCTTATTTTAAGATTTGTCCTTATTTGAGGGGTGCCAATCCTTTTCAGGCCTTCGTCCTTATTTTGGCCTTATTTTTCGAATTTGTGAAGATTTTCATAATATTTTGATTCAATTTTCAAAACGAGAAAATTTCGAAGCGTCAGAATGCTTTTTTCTAGGGTAAAAATATGCGTAGAACACGAACCCGAGCGCGGATTTTATGAATGTCGAACTATGAACTCGAACATTTTTCAAGTTTTCAAAAAAACGTACCCAAAAAGGTTAAAATCTTTAGAAAAATGCACGAAAATGTTTGTAATAATGAAAAAACAAAACAATTAAATTGTCAACGGGGTAGAAATGTGCTATCATATAAAAATTGGCCATACCAAAAAAAAGATTGCATTTGAAATTGTTCGAATTCGGAGTTCGAACGCAGGCAGAAGCTTAACAAAATTAAAATATAGTAATTGAAATATCATTAATTATTGTAATTGAATATCATTAAGTAATTGAAATATAATTAATTAAAGTAAGTTGTTTCACTATTTTTCAGAACTTGCCTCCTTTTCGTCTCCTCCCCTCACCAAAAAGTGAACGTCCGCGCCATTGCCCGTGTCCAGCAAATGCTTAATACGGCCGACCAAGGAATTTGGTTTTGGCATTTTAAAAAATTGTATTTAAGGCGTCTGGAAGCAAAAAATAGAAATTAGGTAATCTTTTGCCCGCAGAAATGCAAAAAAATAAATCACCTCTAAAACCGACTTTAAATTCCAAAATGACTAAATAATGCAGCCTTAAAAATTGAATTATTCGTTTAAAAGTTACCAAAAAACGGGTCGAGACGAAAGAGAACGAATGAAAATGCGACAAAATTGAAGCCAACTTTGGACCGAATTTCAAATTCAATATTGCCGATGGCATTTGAAATTGGAAAAGTAATAAGTTTATGATTTTGTTGTTGTTGTTGAAGATTAAACCTATCAGTTTTATCCATTAATCACTTTATTATATTTTGATCAATAACAATTTAGCTCGACAAAATGCGAGTTAAATAAACTTTTGTCGCCGGTGGGGCTAAGACTTTTGTTGTCGGGTCCAAACCAGTGTGATGGGAGTGGGCGTTGGGAGGGTGCGACGGGACCGGGATCCCGACCGGGACCGGTCGGGAAATTCCTAGTTTTTCTAATCCCGGTCTTGGGCCAATTCTGAATATTCTTTTAACTTTTCTCCAATTTAAAAATAATATTTTAGGTAGATGACATTCACAATTTTCATTTCATTTTTTGGCTCGACGAAATCACGAAACCATACGGGAGGCCCATTCGGTTAATATTTTGGGGTTTTCGATCCTAAAATAGGACCGATCCTATTTCGGGGTATTTGAAGATTTTTTGAGCCTATTTTGGCGTTTTGCCCATCTGGATTCGGACGGTCTGGATTCGTTCCGGTAGCCGAATTTAAATTAAATTTTATTGAATTTTGCCATTAAAACGAAAATCTTTAATTTGCAAAAATAGATAAAATTGATCGGTTTATTTCAACAACAACAAATGATAAAAAGTTATGACTTTTCCAATTTCTAAATCCATCGGCAATATTGAATTTGAACTTCGGTCCAAAGTTGGCTTCAATTTTGTTGCCAGGACTAAACAACGTAACGCACGGAAACAAATTGGACAAATCGTCGGCAGAATCGACAAACAAATCGGCGGTGTCTGCAAAACCAATCAAATAAAAATCATTAAATACAAAAAATAATATCTTTGATAAAAGTTTAAATTTTTTCTGGACAAATTCCATTTAAACAATTGGCCTTTTCTTTCTCACCCAAACGCTCGCCGTTTAACGTGAAAATGATTCGGCGCGTTGCCAAATTGAGGCCGCAGCCGACGACATCGCCGGCACCAAACGTTTTATTGGCATAAGTCTCAACGCCTTGGCACAAAAAAGTGCCCCGATCTCCGTATGCGTAAGTGCCTTTTTCAGTTCCAACAATAGAATTCAATGGCATTTGCTTGGTCGCGAGTCCAAAATAATGCCATGTCCTAAATAATATTTCAAAAATTTTTGTTATTTTTACAGAAATTTTATGCATAAATTGACTAGATTTGGTCAGATTTTAGTGCGAGTTTTTTTGCGTTTTAGTTTTTTATGATATTTATTAATTACCCTTCCTCTGCCTCTACAATTTTCAGTTCAAAGTAGAAAATGCCAATGTTTTTGTTTGGAATTGGCCTCTCAGCAAACACAGAGCCACCACCATCTGGAAGAATATTTAATTTTGAAGATGGAATCGCAAGTACAAACATGCTGATTTCCAAGTACATAACACAAAAATTTGTCGAAAACCAAGTACACTCAAAAATGTTTCTCCAACACCAATTTTTGTGGTCAAAAATTTGTTTTACCCTAGACCGGAGCCGTATTTAGAAAATTCGTCAAAAATTGCACTCATTTTCCAAGTACATTGTTGGAAATAAGTACGGTTTTAAATTTGTAAGTACGAGGGTCCGTTTTCCAAGTACCGTACTTGGCGTCCAAGTACGAATATTACCATAAGGACGAGAGCAGCCATCGCGGCATTTGACAATCAATCGTTCGGTCCCAACTGCTGGCGTTAAATCTTTGTGACATGCGTCGACATCCCATCGATTTTGGAGGGTTAGCACTGAAAAAATAATTCTAAAATAAAAATTCTAAACATATTTTACTCAAATTTAATCGGGAAAAGAAAAAGAGAGAGAAATTAAAACAAAAAAAGGTTTTTTGAGTTTCCAAATCTTTTCTAGTTCCCGTGTTTTTCAATCCCGGCTAATCCCGATTCCGATTTTCGTTGAAATATTAATCCCGTTTGAATTTTTTGAAATTTTCAAAAACAATTTGACCAAATTGCCTCACCAAGAAACGCCGCGCCCAACTTGTCCATTCGCAAAAGCATTTGAGCCTCGTGCTGTTTCTGCATTTTGTGCAGTTCCTCCATTTTGGCCATTTGTGCACGCAAAGTTTCGAGCTCTGTCAGCACCTTCCGATGTTCCTCCCCCGAGGCAACGACGGCTTAATGAGGGCATTAGACAAACAAAAGTTGTACCGATTTCGGCATAGACATACTCAAAATGTGGTTGGCATTTCGAGTGGCATTTGCTTTGAGCAGGTTGCGCCGACTTGCCAGCGTTCGCCTGGTGGGTCTAGGCATTATTAAAATTGTTGGGGAAAGGAATATCTAAAAATAGAATTAGAAAAATTAGTTTTGCAAATGTAAGGAAATTTATGCCTTTGAAATTTTGCGGTTTTTGCCACTGTTTAAAATTCTGTAATTTTCCAAAAAAAAAGTCTAAAATTCTTATTTTTAGAGCATTTTGACGACTGAAATCGTGAGAGGTTTTGAAGAGGGTACCCAAAAACATGGAAAACGAGTTCAAAAGTGTGGGGGAAAACGTGGAAAAATTTGTCAAAAAATGTGGCAATTTTAAACCTTTATTTAATATAAAAATTGCTCAAACAATCATTAACAAGTAAGATTTATCATCACTTTTCAACATTTAGAGCAAATTTGATTGAGTAAGGAAGTAATTATGCCAAGTCTATAGCCAGAAAATTTTTTGGGGGGGGGGGGCAGTTGAGGAAAAAGTCGATTTTTAGGGGGTTTGTTTTTCTCTTTATTTTGTTAAGCGATTTGCCCAAAAAATGTTAGTTTGGGGCAACACCGGATTTTCGCGGTTGAGGAAGAAAAGAAGCAATAATTGACAATTTTTGAGAAGATTTGCCGAAAAAGAGATGTAAGTTAATTGAATTTGTTTTTTCTGGGACAATTGACAAATTCGAAAACAAATTGAATTGATAAAATGTTGACAAAGAATAAAATAATAATAAAACGACGGCACCCCTCAATTTAAATGCCATCGGCAATGTTGAATTTGAAATTGGGGCCAAAATTCGCTTCAACTTTAGTGCCAGGTTTGAACATCGTAACGCATGGAAACAAATCGGCGCTAAAATCGACACGCAAACCGGCAGTTTCTGTAAAAAAAATAAAAATAAATGAAAAAGATTAATTGATGAAATCCAAAAATAATGGTCATCTCGATTAGATCTTCCAATTAAAGAAAACACCCAAAAGTGGTTAAATGCTCTTACTTTTTATTCATATTTCTCACCCAAACTATTGACTAAAAACCGTAAAATATTGTCCAAAAGCTCCCGAAATAATGATCAAAAACCCCCAAAATATTTACCAAAAACACCAAAAAGGGCCAAATCTTGATTAAAAAAATCTTTTCTGGTTGCAAATCTCTTTACAAATTCAAAATTAAATAATGTACAAATTTTAGTCAAAAAAGAAATTGCCGTTTAATTTAATTTAATCTTTTGGTTTCTCACCCAAACGCTCCCCGTTTTTTGTGTAAATGATTTGGCGAGTTGCCAAATCCACGCCGCAGCCGATGACGTCACCTTCCATAAATTTGGGCTTTCCTTTGATGAAAGGCCGCTTATCGTTTAACAGGCGGAAACATCCCTCAACCGCGTGACCCCAAAGACTGCCCCAACTGTCATAAGCGTAAGTGCCTTTGTAAAATCCAACCCATCCGCCCAATGGCATTTGTTTGGGCGCAAGTCCAATGTAAATTTCGCTAAATATAAGTTTTTTTTAAAATCAAAAGGTTTCTAAAGCATTTTAAACCTCAATAATTTATTTATTTAACTTACTATTGCTCTATGATGGTCACTTCGTAGTAAAAAATGCCGAAGTCCTTTTTTGGAATTGGCTGTGTAGCGAAGACAGAACAAAACCCTAAAAAGTAAATTCAAAAAAAATGTTAACTCTTTTTATAAACCGTTTTAATCAAATCCTAACAGAATTAATTATATTTATACCCTCATTCTCTCCAGTAAATTGGACAACCAATCGGCCGGGCTCAGAGAGTGTTAGTTTGTCGTGACATGCAGCGGAATCCCATCGATTTTGAAGGGGTAGTCCTAAGAAAATATAATTTTTATTTTCAAAATATTAAATATATCATCTCGCTTTTGTGCAATTCATGCATAAAAAGTGGCACCTGTTTTTGCCTAGAAAAAAGTAGTATCTTAAAATAAAAAAATTCTGATTTTCCTATAAGCAATAAATACTCCTAATGAGTAGAGAGCACTTTGATAGGTAAACGGCAGGGTGACCACCTGTAAAAGCACGTCCATTAGTTGGGAATTGCAGCGGGTACAGCTCGGGCAGGCCGGCGGCGTCCGGATGAGAATGGTGCACATAAACGCTCATCATTTGGTTAAGTGTCAACACTCCGGACGGAACTGTCGAAAGAGCAAAATTTCAATCAAATTTTGGAGTCTCGGAATTATGAAAATAGTTTTGGCATTTTAAAATTCAAACTGTCCAATCCAAATGGGGGGTGATTAATTACCAATATTCTGAGTAAAATCCTTTTGAGGAATGAGCGGAAAACGAATTTTGAAAAGTGCCGGGCCGAGCATTTCGCGTCTATTCGCCGCCGAACACTTTTTCCCATTTTGACGGCATTTTTCATCCGCCCAGCGAAGTGCCTAATTATTTTAATGGAAAAATAAACATTTTAAAATAATTTTAATTTGTTTTATTATTTTTTATAAATTTACGGCATTCCAAATTGCAATTTCTTCGCTGATCATCAATTCGTCACGGTCCAGAATCTCACACAATAATTTTTGATCAATTTGCAAAAACGCTTCCGAGACGATCAAAGCGCCCGCATTCACATCGATGTGCTCCAAACAGCGGCAAGCGAATGCCCAAAATTTAATCAAAATATTTAATATTTACATATTATTTAAAAGAATTAATTATGGTTGTTTAAAAAAAGACAATAAAATTAATTTAGGATTAAAAATCATTTCCAATTTCCCCCCACCCCCCGCCCTTTCCCCACCTCTTCTCCAAGAACGCGAGACTCGTCAAACGCGAAAAAAACATTGCTCAGTTTCCATATGGGAAAGTTCAAACACAAATCCACAAGTTCAGGAAGATTATATTTTTTAGCTTAAGTTAAATTAAAATTTGAACCGAAAATGCAAAAAAAGCCATAAAAATTTTATGACCCGCATAAAGCACAGCGATTGCATTGTCCCCGTTCAGCCCGCTCACATCGTCCGCATAAATAAAGCTGAGCATCGCCTTGAACGCCCCCAACTCCACGTCGGGCACCTCCACGGCTTTAGTCTCTTCCGAAGGGTCTAAAAATTCGTTAAAATCAAAAAATTTACTATAACGAATATTTTTTCAAGGTTTCAAAAAAACGTGAAAATAATTTATGTGTGAACCCAAAGAGGTTAAAATCTTCAAAATATGCACGAAAATGTTTGTAATTGAGAAAACAAAACAATTCAATTGTTAACGGGGTAGAAATGTGCTATTATATAAGAAATTGGTCAAAACAAAAAAAGATTGCATTTGAAATTGTTCGAATTCGGAGTTCGAACGCATACTTTCATGCATTTAAAATTTTATTTAAAATTAATTTTTTAAATCGGGACCGCAATTCCATACCATTGCCATTTTTTCGGCTTACCCCCCCCCCCAATAAACATTTTTGCGAGTCGGCATCCTTAAAGGGAAACGCGCCTTTCCCAGCGGCGGCGGCCTTTGCATTTCGGGCATCAAAAGGGAACATTGCCTCAAAAACGTCGGAGGCCGCCATCAAAATTGTTTTATGTGCTGGCAGAAGCTTAACAAAATTAAAGTAATTGAAATATCATTAATTAAAGTAATTGAAATATCATTAATTAAAGTAATTGAATTTAATTAATTAAAGTAAATGTTTCACTATTTTTCAGAACTTGCCTCCTTTTCGTCTCCTCCCCTCACCAAAAAGTGAACGTCCGCGCCATTGCCCGTGTCCAGCAAATGCTTAATACGGCCGACCAAGGAATTTGGTTTTGGCATTTTAAAAAATTGTATTTAAGGCGTCTGGAAGCAAAAAATAGAAATTAGGTAATCTTTTGCCCGCAGAAATGCAAAAAAATAAATCACCTCTAAAACCGACTTTAAATTCCAAAATGACTAAATAATGCCTGTCTCTTATACACATCTAGATGTGTATAAGAGACAGGCATTAAGTAATTGAAATATAATTAATTAAAGTAAGTTGTTTCACTATTTTTCAGAACTTGCCTCCTTTTCGTCTCCTCCCCTCACCAAAAAGTGAACGTCCGCGCCATTGCCCGTGTCCAGCAAATGCTTAATACGGCCGACCAAAGAATTTGGTTTTGGCATTCCAAAAAATTGTATTTTTAAAGGCGTCTGGAAAATAATCAGAATTAATCTTTTGCCCGCAGAAATGCAATAAAACCCGAAAATGACCTCTAAAACTTCCAAAAGCAAACCCTAAAGATTTCATTTTTCTTCTAAAAACCGGATTATTCGTTTAGATTGAAAAAAAACGGGTCAACGGTGAAAGAGAACGAATTCGGTCGAAATGAACATGTTTATCAGTACAAAATTCTAAAATTTGGTTTCTAAAAGAACAAATTAAAAAATGAATACATATGACAAAGTACAGTACTTGAAAATGACCCTCATACTATAAAATTTTAAATATACTTATTTTAAGGTAGGAATCCTCACCGACTTAATCGTTATGAATTAATTTATATATATAGATAGACTGAAAGTTGGGATTATCTTATAAATTGAATGGATTTTTGCGGTGGGCTAATGTTGACCTGAAAAGGGGGGGGGGGGATGGCATTTATTCACTTTTGGGTGGAATTAATTCTCTTTTTACATATAAATTTAAATTGTTTATTTGCTTCCAGCAAAATTTTGAGAGAATTAATTGAACACAGACAAAAGGAAGATGAGAAAATAGGGTTGAGTAATGAGAAATTTCCCTAATTTCTGAAAACGAACGATTTTTATTAGTGTTGCACGAGAGTCTTGGTCTCGAGTATCGACTCGATGTAAAGTATCGGGCTTGGGCTCGAGTCTCGATGTAAAGTATCGGGCTTGGGCTCGAGTCTCGATGTAAAGTATCGGGCTTGGGCTCGAGTATCGAGAAATTTTGGATCTCGTGCAGCACTAATTTTTATGACGGGAGGGGGAGGGGTCATTTCCCCTGAGGGTACAAAAATAAATTAGCGCCCGGAGGCATTACTGTCGGCGGCAAACGGGTTGTGGTGTGGTGCTGGTCATCACAACGCTAACCAATTCTTCCGGCTCATGCCAAATCTTTTGGTTTTATTAATTTGCCATTTACTTTTTGATCAATATCAATTTTGATCTTGACAAAATTCGGGTTAAATTAAACTTTTGTCAACGGTGGGGCTCTAAGACTTTTGTCGGGCCAATTTCTTTAAGGATTCCGTTGTTTTTTTTTTGACAAGTGGGTTGTAATATTTGTTTTATTTTTTTTTTAAATTAGGCTTTTTTTATCACTGTGATAAGGATGGGCGTTGGGAGGGGACCAATCTTGGTGCAAAAAAAGCTTGCATTCGGCTGTAAGGAAGCAGAGGCATCCCTGCTAAGCGCTCGAAGTACGGCATTGGCACTAAATGCACAATTATTGACCGCAATGGAAAATGCGCAACATCTCTTCAAGCCCCAATTTTAGATTTCGTCAACTTCAACAAGCTGAGGAGCCCAACCCGTACTGAAAATGAGCCGCTGGGTAAAGATGCCGTAAACTTTTGGCTTTTCCGCCCCTCACCTTTATTTATTTTTTTGTTCGTTAGAACTGTAAGAAACTGGTTTCGCGAATTGTCTAAAAGATTTGGATAAAACAAATTTGATTATTTTGCGCGATTTTCTTAACAAAAATGTTAAAAAGGCCTCGTCGAATCACATATATCAATTCGATCTTAGGCACTCAAATTTGCTGACCAAAAAAGTGAAAATGATTTGAATAGTCATCAAAAATTTTTAAAAACGGAAATTGGTAGGGTTTTAAAAAGATTTCCGAAATTTTTCTTCCACCATTGATGTTCATCATTTATGCAGTCGGGATCCGAACCCCTCCACCTGACCATACACAACTCTACTACTAACAACTACACCACCAACTCATACAGTAATAATATTTTCAAAAATACTTGCTCCCCAAAAAAAACTCTAATCTACAATTCGAGAAAACATTAACAAAACAAATGCAAATAGTTTAAAATTAAAAAAAGCAAATGTTGAATTTGTGTTAATATTTAACACAAAAATTGGTGTTTTGTAAATGTCACAAATTCAAATGTTCCTCGACCCATCTTTTCCCCCCGCCCCCCTACAAGAGACCGTCAAAATCGCATTTGCGGGATCCCGCTGCGGGATTATATTTCGGAAGGTCGTGCGGGAGCGGATTTGCGGGATTAATCCCGCAAACCGCAAAAAATGCGGGATTGCGGAGTGGGTATCCGCTCCCGCGCCGGACTCTACCCCGCACCCGCCCCCCTTTTTCATCGTTGTCATTAAACGCAAAATCGTGCAAATTTTAAATATGTACTTAAACAAAAAAAATTGGCCCCGCCGTTATACCGAGAGCATTTATTTACTGTTGCTCTGATCGTCTAAAGCGAACTGAATATATTTAAATGTATTTTTTATTTAATAAATCGTTTATCAACTTTAAGCATGCCATTGATCGTGAACAACATTGTTTGAGTAAACACTTTTTTGGGTCAATGTTTTTATTCAACTTCTCCGCTTTGGACATGTCCCCCCCCCCCTACTGATTGCGGATCCGCTCAGTTCGGCGCGGCTCAGTTCGGCGCGATCAGTCATAACATAGTTATAGTAAAGAATAGGCAAAATGTTAGCCCCGGGTGGGACTCGAACCCACGTCCTCCACCCAATCCGTGGGCAGCTCTTCCAACTGAGCTACCGGGGCGTCCCATTTTGCTTCTTCTTTATGGATGATCTTTTGCCCCCGCCATAGGCGTTTTAACCGTTCGCTTCCAACCAGCGGAACACACAAATCCTTACATTATTAAGAAAGCAAACCAAACAAGATTGGTATCATACAAAATCTCTCAGTATGCTGAACCTTTATCAAGCTAAAGCTAACCGATTCGTTTTTTCGAAAAAAAGTTAGAGCTTAAAAGGTGTGAAAATTGCCATTTTTCGTGACAGTTCGGCGCGATGACTCATAACTTCCTTTGTTTAAGTCGAATCGCTTAGCTCTTTTCTTTTATAGAATCTACAGACATAGTGCTTTTGAATGATACCAAGAATGTTTGGTTTGGTCAAATAAACAAAAAGTTATAACGTTTCAAACTTCTCGGCGCCGAACTGAGCCGCGCCGAAACGAACCCGACCGTACTGATTGCGATGTGTTTGTTGGATGGCAGATTTTAACCGACCTTGCATTCTTCTCTACTGCAGAAAAGTTGGAAAACAAAGTTTTCTTTATTTGTTGTTGTTGTTGTTGTTGACAAAACTGCACAACAGTTCATCGGATCATTTTGCCTTTCTTTGTCCATTTGTTGTTGTTGACACCTTGCACAGCAGATCTTTGGGATCACTTTGCCAGATGGGGCATATATAAGCAAAAGAGTTTGCTCATTTTTTAGAGAAAGAATTTGTCTTTCAATGGGCGTGGGGGCTGTTTGGTGCTGTCACTTCCCCACAAATTTCACCCAAACACGATGATTAGCTTATAACATACTGGAAAATGTGGCCATTGTCCATATCAGTTCAGCCTCTTCCAGTCCCAGAGCCGTGTCAACATCCCGCACAGGGCTCTAATCAATCGGACTTGTTTTCCGCATTTTGGGCAAAAAAATGATCAGAAAAATTTTTCCGTATTTTTTGGCAGCCGGTTACATTCCTGGTTCATACCCATCAAGTAATTTGTGAAGTTTGAAAAGAATCTTAGTAGACCCGTACTGCGCCAATGAGATTGGTTATGTCGTTCCCTTTTATTATCTATTGTAACTTTGTTCCTCTTGAGCATGATTCAATTTCTCTTGGATTGAGAAAATGTTCAACTATTTTACCTAAACTGAAAGCAAATTCAGGGATCAACAAAAAATGGGGATAGTTGAATCAGTGTGCAATACAGTTGAAACAGTGTGTGGTGCTGTTGAATCAGTGTGTAAGGCGGTGGTTACAGTGGTTGATGAGATCATAATCCCGGCGGCTGTTCATATTGGTTCATTTTTTGCGTCAGCTGCAAGCCGATGCGTAAACGCCGTGATGTCTTCGTATGAGGTCAAATGGCCGCCGATTTCCTATCTTTTGGCCCAGAAAGACAAATTGGGCCTTCTGAACAGAATGAACGCCGCCATCAAAAGCCAGGTACTTCAAAAATATTTGAATTTTTGCATTTTTTTTTGTTTGTTTTTTATCCAATTTTTTTGATGGTTGGGTTTTCGGTTTCTAATTGAAACTGTTGACTTTAAATTTGGATTGACCGCATTTAAGAATGCAAATGCAATTGAGCGGATCGGAGAAGAGCTCAAGGAAGTGGATATGGACTACATCAAGGATGCGTTTGTGCAGGCGGCCAAGTGAATTAAAATTAACAATTAAAATAATTAAATTCAACAAAAATCAAAAAAATGATTAACGCTAATTTAAAAAATGATTATTTGATTTAAACAAAAAAAATCATTTATAATTAATTGTATTCCAGGTCAAAATTGATGTGTTATCGCTGCAACAAAAAAGTGGAATACATTGACGACCTCTGTTACTGTGAGATTTCCGACACGCAATGCCATCACGGGACGACGTAATTTTATTTTTGATCACTTTTTGTTCAGATTTCTCACATTTGCTTAAATCGTAACTTTTGGTTCGCGATGTAACAGATTTAAAAATTAATTTTTATAAATGCTTTAATTGTTGGTTATTGTTTAGCTGCTGTACGCGTCGCAGGATCCACGCCGTGACGTACTCATGAGGATTCTTGTCTTAACTGTTGGAAAGATGCGGATCTTCCAACTTCATTTTGAACTATTGTTAAACAAAATGTTGCAAAAATTGGAATTTAATTTCTGATCAATTTTAAAATTTATTGGCTTATGAGCCAGCGTTTACCTGACTTTGTGCGTGTTGTTTTGTCTTTACTTGTTGAAATTTAAAAGTTCAGTTAGCTTCTCCACCAATGTTCGACAAATTCAAGAACATCTTTGTTGCTGGGAATGAAGTAAAATAAATTTTAAATTCTCTTTTTTTAATATTATAATTTTTGTTAAATTAAGATAAGCTACTACGATGTGTTGGGTGTCAATAAACGCGCAACAACCGATGAAATCAACAAAAAATTCAAAAAAGTGATGATGGAATTTCATACGGACAGAAACCCGGATGGCGCCGTCATGGGCAAGGTGTTGAATATTTTTATTTTGGAATATTTGCTGGACTTTTAAGTTTCGAGAATCGTGTCTGAATAAAACAACTAATCTTTGACTAGTGTTTAAGGGACGGGTGGAACGGTCGTAGGTGGGGAACGAGTTGAGTTGATGGGGAACGAGTCGTAGGTGGGGAACGAGTTGATATTTTACCGTGTTTTTAAGGTCTTCTCAAAGGCCAAGGAAACGCTGACTGATCCACGCAAACGGGCCATTTATGATGCTCAGCAGGGGTACAGCAACTATTCATCTTCTGTTGGTGGTGGTGGTAGTCAGCACTCGGGGTGGACTGAGGCCGCCGACATGGATTATGAAATGAGCAGACCGCCTCAATTCCCAACATTCACTGCCATGCTCAAAGAAAGCAATTGTGAGCAGATGGCCAACAAGTTGAAGGAGTTGGCGGATTATGTTGTTGCACATGGTGACCCTCCGGCAGGCAAGTTGTTTGTTGGAAACGGACAATCCCATCATCCAACAGAGACCAATTTTGTCTGTGTATATACATCAGGGTTGGCAATTCTTCGGGTATCCAAACCGAATCGACTTTTCAGATTCTGAACCAAAAAAATCCAAAATCCCGGTTCTACGGTTCGTTTCGGAACCGTCAACCCTCATGTCAAAACAAAACAAAAATTCGGCATATGAAAACAAACTTCAAATGCCAATCAATAATATCAGCATTATTTAAATAAAATGAAATATAACATAAATAAATTTTTTTTTTTTTTTTATGTGTTGACGCTTTGCTGAACGATCTGAAAACGGATGCTGAGGATCAAGGACTGAGTTTTATGATTGCGGCTTTCACTAAGATATGTGTTGTTTTTAACAGTTTTTAGGGCATCTTCAAACATTGAATTTGGGGGGGGGATAAATTTCAAAAATTTAAAACCATTAATTATTCCCAAATTTTTTTAAGCGCTGAAATCGAAATTCCGCTGCAGTGTGTGCGGCACAAAAGGAATGCCGTTGGACAATGTGTGCTATTGCATCGCTGCAAAAGCCAACTGCCACTGCTATCCGAAATGTTGCCGTACGACGTTGAAGGACCGTGGGAAATTGTAATGATCAGTAGTGATCAGACAGACAGGAATTAAAAATGTTGTTTTTTATGGCCCTAAAATTGTTGATTATGGCCGAAAAATGTTGCTTGATTACATCAATGTTATTGTTTAAAATAAACTTCAACGGGAAATAAACGCATTAAAGTTAGGGAGGCGAAGAAAAATTTACGGAAAAAAATGTCTTACTTATAATAATTCTCCATATTTTTTGACAAATTGAGAATTTAAAACGGTTTTTGAATCGGTTGGAATAAGGAAAACCCGACTTGGTCACTCAGGTCGATTCAACATTATGATCAATTCGGAATTCGGTCTGAAGCCCCTCAAGATGGTTAATTCAGTCCCGTACTAAAGCTAAGATTAAGCCTAGCTTAGCCTTAAGCTTAGGCCTATAGCAAGCCTTTCTTATTTTATCCGGCCTTTGTTACTTAAATGTCGCTTTTTACTAATCCCAGGGTTAGTATTACAGGAAATACGGTACTTGTTTTAATGTAGGAGCCCTCACCGACTTAATAGTTATGAATTAATTTATATATATAAACTGAAAGTTGGGATTATCTTATAAAGTTGAATGGATTTTTGCGGTGGGCTAATACATATTGACCTGAAAAGCGGTATGAATCAGAAAAAGGAGGGGGGGGGGGA
>MEIZ01000030.1:220524-232930 GCA_001723225.1 Globodera ellingtonae | reverse complement strand
CCCGCGCGGGATTGCGGGATTTTTAAATTTTACCAAAAAAATCAAAACACCTTTCAAACTGGACCGAATTGTTCAATTTGTATCATTTGAAGCTCTTATTTATCCAAGACTACTTGTAACTAGGGATCCCGCTGCGGGATTACAGATCAAAATCTCGTGCGGGATCGGATTTGCGGGATTAATCCCGCAAATCCCGCAATCCCGCAAATCCCGCAAATCGCAAAAAATGCGGGATTGCGGCGCGGGATCCCGCAAAATCCCGCGCGGGATCAATCCCGCGCCGCACTCTAGTTTTTATGGCAACGTCCGCCGCATTTTGTTTTTGTTTGTTTGCCAAAGGAATAGTCACTGTCTGCCTCTGCATCTCTGCGCTCCCATTATGTATATTACCGAACCCAAAGAAAGAATGGGTTTCTCAACTTTGTTCTGCGTACGGACCGAATGCAGACCGGGGGCAATTACTGACTTCAAACCTAACCGATTCAGACCATTTGAAGGCTCTTGACGAGACGAAGCTATCATTAGCTAAAGCTTTGCGATTGGCCAAGTCTCAAAAAGTTATAGCTTTGAGACTTGGCCAATCGCAAAGCTTTAGCTAATGATAGCTTCGTCTCGTGAGCCTTCAAATGGTCTGAATCGGTTAGGTTTGAAGTCAGTAATTGCCCCTGGTCTGCATTCGAGCGGTCTGCATTCGGTTCGGTAGCCTTTGTTCAACATTTAGACATTCGTATTTATTTGTCACATAAATTTGCAGCGAATTTTTATTGACTAAAAACATTTTCACGCGCATTTATTGGAAAAAAAACTGATGAAACGAACCAGAACTCAATCGCCGTCAAGCACGGACACTGATCGGGCCCGAGGTCGAAAATGCCCTCTCAACTAGGGTGGCACGGGACCGGGATTGGATTTTCCGGGTTTTTTCAGGTCCCGGTCCCGGTCGGGACGGGACTTTTTGAAAACTGAAAGTCCCGGTCCCAGTTTTTTGGTCCCGCCGGGACCGGGACCAACCGGGACTAAATTTACAACCCTAAATTTTGATTAACTTTCTTAACAAAATTGAGTCAAAATTTCAAAAAATTTTCTCGGCGGCACCTATCGACACCGCCGACCCCCACCCTCCCTAAAAGTAAAGCAGAATCTCAAAAAAAGGAAAAGAATGATGATGATAAAATTGAAGTTAAAGACAATAATGGATACAAATTTTTTTGTTTTACCATTGAACATTTACAAAAAAAATTTCCCTTGAAAAGTCCCGGTTGAAAATCTTGGTCCCGGTCCCGGTTTTTCTGGTCCCGGGAAGTCCCGGTCCCGGGTTTTCCAAAAAGTCCCGGTCCCGTGCCACCCTACTCTCAACGATTGATTAATTTACTTGACTTTTCCCTTTTTTGCACAGACAAAATGTTCAGCCGCAGTGGTCAAATTTTGTTTCGAATGTCGTACTTCAAAGCATTTGCTAAAAGTGACCCGCCGCGGTTTTGGAAACCGATAAAGTGGGGGACCCAGTCCAGTGGAACGGTCAACATCAACGGATTGCCATGGCGAATCATGATCAAGGGTTGTGAATGTGCAGGTTGGTGCATTTAGAACTTCTTCTTTCATTGGTCCCACATTTTCCCAGGAACCGCCGCCAACCCAACCTGCATTGACATTGGCCTTCGCTGTCTTGGCAACAAAACTGGTAGGTGATATTTTTTCATTTGAATAATCTGATTTTTTTTATTAATGAATTAAAACAATTTTAAAGAAAACATTTAAACGCCTTTAGACATGGCCTGGAGTTGTCGTGCGGCTCACCAATTCAGCGTTGTTTCTTGCAAGAAAAGCGGTGAATGTCTTTTGAAGCGAGGAGAGTTGGACAGCTTTGATGTTTACACTGCCAATTGTGTTAGAAATGACCATTTTTGTGCTTACACAGTTGAGGTGGATTACCTAATTAGTTTTCCATAACTGTTAATTGGTAATATCGTCGAAATTCTCGCGGCATACAAATATGCACAAAATTAGCACAAACTTTTTTATTTAACAAAATCTGACGTCAGTTTTATGTGATCAATCAGTAATCGAACTTGAGGGTCCAATCGAGAATCTTGGGAAAAAATTGTTCACGCACAAAAGAGCAAAAATGAAATTCTCTGGGAATGGTCTCTAAAACTTTTTTAGGAATTGATGGACCCAAAAAATGGCTTATACGTGGAGAAGGAAGACACTGTGACATTCAAAGCGGAAATAGTCGTGGAAGAGCCCAACGGGATGGCGTACGTTTGCTCTTAAAACTGATTTGATCAGATCATCACACTTCTACTGATCAGTGAATGCATGCATTTCTTGATAAGCTTAAAACTTTTTATTCGACCCTTGTCTTTATCTGAATTCAAATATCGTTTTAGCGGTGTGCGCCTCGAAGATGCTTTGCTGGTCAATGGAAAAGTTGTGTATGTGAATAAATATGTGAGTAATTAAATTGAAAATATTATTTTAAATTATATAATCATTTTAGCTGTTGGCTGGTTATTCGAATTTTTTCCGAACTTTGTTTTTTGGAGAAAAGGCCGAAGAAAAGCCAAAGATTCAAATTGACGACGTTCCGGGTGCCGTCGCTAATTTTGAACGACTTATCGCCACACTGTATATGCGCAACATGGAGTTGGATGGTATAAAGTAGGGTTGTACGGGACCGGAACCAGTACTGAAATGTCTTTTCTGGGACTGATTAGTCCCGGGTTTTTTCAACACGTTTTTTTTTGTCCAGCAGTCCCGGGTTTTTTGACCGGGACTAAATTAGTCCCGGTTTTTCCCAAAAGTCTCGGTCCGGTCCCGTACAACCCTAGTGTATAAAGTTAAAATAAACCCAAATCATAATTTAAAATATTCAGATGAATGTGTGGAAGGCATTTTGCTGTTGGCAAATCGTTTTTTGTTGGATTCCGTTGTGAATCGATGCGTTGAGTTTTTGTTGACGATGAGCGATAAGTCGGCCATTTGCAAATTCCGATTGGCACACCAGTGCGGCATTATTGCCATGAAGGTCCGAAATATGCAATTTTCTTTGATTCATTTAAATTAATTTAGGAGAAAATTTTGAAGCAGATGACCAAGCAGGACTTTGCAGTTTCTTGGGAGAATTACGTGGACAATCTTTCGGAAAACATCAAATTGGGGGTTGAAGGAATGAAGGAACTGTGTGAACGGCACGATGAACTTCCCTACTCCGAATGAACATTGGCGAGTAGAAATCATATTGATTGAAAACAATTCACATTTTGTTTAACAAAATTTACTTTTTCGATGAAATTCTTATCATTTCTTTCATTCATCAAAATTGTTTTACAAAAGCTATGGTAATCCTAGACTGGTGAGTCCATGGTTTTATGCTGAAACGCTAATTTTCAAGAATAATTTATATTATTCTTTAAAAAAATTGTTTATTGGTAAGCGATTTGATCTAATGCTGCACATTGTCAGGGTGCCTCGAGTTCGAGTCGAGTTTCAAGTCTCAAAACCCTTCGAGCGGCAACCCGGATGCACATTAAACAGTGAAAATTAAGGACCGGTGCCGGACCGGAATCCGGGGTTTTTGAAGACCAATTTTCTTAACAGATCTCTTTAAAATCTTCAAAAAAATTTCTCGCCAAATCTCTCCTTATTTAAAAAAATCCGTGATTACGTCCAGCCCTGCCCCAACCACTTTATTCAATCGCCCTATTCCATCCATTCACTCTTCTCCGATGTCGGGGGCCATTTGTGGGTAATCGGGCAATCTGTCCGCTTCTTCACATTGCCCTTACCCCATTTACATTTTCTTTGTTCAGTCTCCCCTCCGGGGACAAAACGATCACCCCTACTTTTCCATCACATTTTCACTTTTTTCTCATTGCTCATCTGCGACCCCCTGCTGAAAGCAGCTTTGGCCAGTTTGCACGGTGGCCGGGCCGGTACTCCAACCGATCGCTCAAATCCTTCTTTCCCTTCGCCTCCCATTTCGCATATTTTAGTCCATAAATGTAATTAAATCCGGGCCCGGACGTTTGTTTGATTGAGGTGGCAAAGTTTGAAACTTTTTAACTTAACTAAACCAGTCATGCTTGATACACATACCTCTTGAAAGCCCTAAGTCTTTAGAAGTTTTCATTAAGAAAGAGCTTTGCAATAAAGTAGGGTTGCACGGGACTGGGACTTTTGGGGGAAAAACCGGGACCGGGACTTCCCAGGACCAGAAAAACCGGGACCAAGATTTTCAACCGGGACTTTTCAAGGGAAATTTTTTTTTGTAATGTTCAATGGTAAAACAAAAAAAATTTTTGTTATTCAAAATATCTTCCTCATTGTCTTTAACTTCAATGTTATCATCATAATTTTTTTGAGATTCTGCTTTACTTTTAGAGGGAGGTGGGGGTCGGCGGTGCCGATAGGCGCCGCCGAGAAAAATTTTTGAAATTTTGACTCAATTTTGTTGAAGAAATTTCATCAAAATTTTAGCAAAAGCCGACCCCCCGAAAGGAGACGGTTGAGTCTGGCGCCGCTGTTGAGCTCAACCGTCCCCTACCCTGTCTCTTATACACATCTAGATGTGTATAAGAGACAGTTGCAAAGTTAAATTTTTGTAATAACAAAAAAAACATCATAACAATAATAAAGTTGATAAAATTTACGAGTATTATTTAGATGCCCCTCCCTTTTTAAAAAAAGGAAATTTAGTGTTCAATGTCGAGATAAACTAGTTTCTATAGGGTTTTCTGGCGTAGAATCCGAATCCGACCTCCGTTTTGACGAATTCCGAAGACCTGACCGGAATTCAAGCTTTTTTTACAAATGCCATTTTTTCTTAAATTCACTATTTTAGACTCAAAGTTGCTCGTTTGCTTTCTAAGGACGTTTCCCGCCCAATTGATCACGAATCTACTATCTAATCTATGATTTAGCATCTAGATTTTAATAATTAGCGCTTTAGTGTGTGTTTCTTTTCAAATGGGAAAAATGTCTTNGAATACCAAGTTTTTGAAATATTCTTAAGAATTTCTATCGACCGATAATCGAAACTGAACCTAAATGAACATGTCAAAGAGCGATTCAATCAATGTAAAGCACATAACAGCTGATCCGGGTAAAACATTTTTGATTATTATTATTATTTAAACGCTTTATTACATAAAATTGTCAATGTTTACAGAACATTGGTGTGCAGCATCTTTTTCCAATTTGGACTCTTCCGGAGAAGTGCGTCTTTTTTCGGAACAGCACCGGAACCGGTTGGGAATGAATGGCAAAATTGGGAAAAATGATGCAATTTTAAATGCGAACCACTGGTGGCGATGCGGTAAGAACCATTTAAACTTTAAACTTTAACGATTTGAATGCCAATTTTCTGATGGGGGAATTTAGATCCCTTTCGACTCGTTGCTTCCATGCTTATATTTATCTTTGTCGTTTATGCGGTTTATCGGCTGAATGTGCAAAATGAAAATGCTCTCCAAATGAATGGTAAGTGTATTTTCAATTTGTTCATTTATGTAACTTTTTGTTTGGGTAAATTTAAAGAATAACAAAAAGAAATACAAAAAATGAACGAATCGCTGAATTTTAGGGTTGTTCCTCGACCCCTCGGGGTGGGAAAAGTCGGGGGTCAGGGACGAAAACCTCGACTAAGAGTCGGGGGTTTTACCAGCAAAAACCCCGAAAAATTCAAAAAAGTTGGGGGTCGGGGAGTAAACCTTAATGAAATCTGTTCAAGCGATGGTAGTCACCGAATTGGAGGAGCAGAAACTGTCGAATTCAAACAAATTTGCTGAATTGGAGCGGCATCAGAACAAAAAGCATCAAAACGCCCAAAATCAAAGCAATGAACGTGAAGAGCAACTGAACGACATTTTGGGGCAGTTTGTTTCGAAAAAAGAGCTCCAAAAGGTGGGGGAATTATGGGCAAATAATTTAAATTTTTCAGTTTGGCGGAATGAGTTTTTTTGAAAAACCCGAAACTTTTGACAATATTAATGCTATTTATTCAAAAAATAAATAAACTCTTTATTAAAAATATTGGTTTTCATTTTCGGAATAGAGCAAGCAAAAATATATCGGCAAAAGTAACAAATTGCGTCGCCGCCGGTGACTATAGTCAAAATGATTTAAAATTCAAATTAATTTAAAGGAAATGCATCAAATGAAGCAGGAAGTGATTGCAAAGATGGAGCAGTATCAGAAAGAACAGCAACAGAACATTGGCGACTTGAAGAAGACAGTTGCCGTGTTAAATGATACAATGAATGGCAAAAGTAATTCAATTTCCGTCTTTTAGGCACATTTTGAGTTTTAATATTTTTGAAACAAAAAAATTATATTTTCATTTTTTTCAGTACTAATCCAACAACAAAATCGATGGGATTCCGCGGCAAGTCACGACAAACTCGCGCTCTTTGAGCCCGATCGATTGATTGCACAACATTATGGAGATACGTGGAGTTCGGTCCGCGCTGAAAAGCGAATGCCGGAAAATCTTTACGGCATTTCCTACTTCGAAGTGAAAATACTAGCGAAAACAACAGGGTAATTTATAAATATTATAAAACATAATGCTTTAAAATATTATTATTATGTATATTTAGCGGTATTTTGATTGGACTTGCGACCAAACGAATGCATTTGGACGAGTGGGTTGGACGTGACGAAGGCACTTACGCATACTCAAGCGATGGCAACTTATGGGGCCACGCTGTTGTGGGCCGTTCTTTGCGCAGCACCAATGGACGTCCTGTCATCGTTGGAATGCCTCCGTTTGTCCGCGGCGACGTCATCGGCTGCGGCGTCAATTTGGCAACACGTCAAATTATTTACACAAAAAACGGGGAGAGTTTGGGTGAGAACCCGTTGCAATTTTGGGGGCAATTCATTTTTAAAAAAATTGGGTTACGGACGAGGCGAATCTGACCCCTCCCTCCAGTGCAACCAATTCGGATGTTTTTTTATGGTAAAAGGACGACTCGTTCCCCGCCAACTCGTTCACCTCCAACTCGTTCCCTTTTACCCAACTCGTTCCCTTTTACCCAACTCGTTCCCTTTTACCCAACTCGTTCCCTTTTACCCAATTCGCTCGTTCCCTTTTACCCAACTCGTTCCCTTTTACCCAATTCGCTCGTTCCCTTTTACCCAACTCGTTCCCCTCTATACAAAAGGCTACAATTGTTCAAAAATGCATAAAAAAGGGACAAAAGTATTATCGCCAAAGCAATTCGTGAACATAATTGAAGTGTCGAGGGGGAGGGGTTTTGGAAATTATTTCCGCCCAACTTTTTATAGACTAAAAAAGGGAGGGAAAACGACTTTAAAAAATATTAATTTGTTTTTGCAGACACTGACGGTTTGCGTGTTGATTTTGCGGCCGCTTTATTTCCATGTGTTTCGTTGGGCAGTTCTGGCACAAAAATTGAAGCGAATTTTGGCACGAAGAATTTCCAATTTAACATTACCGATGTGATTAAAAACTGAAAAAAATAAATTCAACTTCTTTCGCCGATGTTCTTCTCCGTTTCCATGGCCGGGCATTTTGCAAATGGCGGCTTTGATCGACGGTAACACCGCGACATCGCCCCCCGGGCACAAATTGAAATGAGAAGCGAATGCCGTTGAGAGTAAAAATCGGACTTGAAGATCGATCAAGATTTCAATAAAATCCAAAATTTCCAAAACCCCAAAAATTGAAAACGATTCAAAATCCGAAAAGCCCAAAAATCCGAAACGATTTATTTGGAGAATTTTAAAAAATAGATTTGAAAATGTTTGGAAAATTAATTTTTTTTCAAAAAATCAAGGGCCATTCACCATTTTACTTCAAGAACAGTAAAGGGATACTGTAGTCGAAGGGAAAGGGGCCAATCCCCGCAAACATATAGAATAAGAGAGATAAAAACTCCATTGAATTATTGGCCTTCCGTCATCATTTTGTGCCATCGAACTTATCAGACTTTTTAAAATTTCCATACAGTTATTAGTAGGGTTGGACAAACCCGGATATTATCCGGGTCCCCCGGATAGCTCAAAAAGACCCGGATACCGGTTCCGGATCCAGCATAATTTAGCTGTCATCGTTCAATACCGGACAATTTTTATCCAAAATTGTCCCATACCGGTTCCAGATTATCCGGTTTTGTCCAACCCTAGTTATTAGGTTTAATTTGTCCGTTAACACTATCTGTACGCATCAACAAAACATCATCACCATTAGGAGGATCGTCGTCAACGGTTGAACGATCGGGATGGGTCGGCCAGGAACTCTGTGGTGGATGCAGATTTGAATATCGTGCCTTCGATATTTCATGGCAAGAACACGCAATGGTTGGCGTAGCAGCTGAATTTGGCATCAACACGGGACGCGCTGTTGTTGGAGTTGTTACCCTCGGTGTTTGTTTTTGCAGACAACGCCAATTTATTTGTCGATTCTGCCGCCGATTTGTTTCCGTGCGTTACGTTGTCTCACTCCGACGACAAAATTGAAGCGAACTTTGGACTTGCCAACTGTCCTTTTTTTAAAGATTTGTCCTTTATTTGGGATTTCTGGAGCTTTTTGAAGAATTTTTGTTAAATTTTGAATAATCTCTAGTCAACTTTGTTAATTTTCAAGCATTTTTCGCATTTTTTTTTTTGAATTTTCGCTTAATGTCCAAAATGTTTGGCGCCTTTTTGTACATCAAAATTTTAAAAGTATTTTTGCGGGGTTTAAGCCGAATGCTCGCAGCTCCTCTGCCAATGAGAAAAGCATCGAGAGGCACAGCTTTGCGACAAATCATTTTCACCCAAACCAATCTGGCTGTAAGGAATCAGATTTTATGTTAAAATCAGAATGATATTCCGATCAAATGAGCAAAAAGTGAAAAGATCTTTCCATCAAAAAACGAAAATAGAAATAAATAAGAACACGATCAATCTTCATTGCGCAAATATTCTTTCAAAAGATTGAATTTAAATTGTGGGCCGAAATTGGCCTTAACCCGGTCAGCAGCATCTTTCAGAGAGATAACCGGGTACAAATCGGACTGATGGACGAGCAAATCAGTCGTATCTAAATATTAAAACCTCGCTTTATTTAGATCAAAATTTTCCAAAAAACTATTTCGCCGGGGGCCAAATTAAAAAGCTTAAACGGATTAATATTTGTTTTAAAAATAACTTACCCAAACGCTCTCCGTTCAAAGTGTAAATCATTTGACGCGTCGCCAGGTTCAGACCGCACCCGACGACGTCGCCAACACCAAACTTGTGTTTCTTGTTGGTGACGTACGGCCAATTGTTGAAGAAATCACAGCCGGGCACGTTGTGACCCCAAAATATGCCGTCATTTCTATACGAATAACTGGCGTATGCATTGTTCAGCGGCACTGATTTTGACACAAGTCCAAAGAGACACAGCCTTAAATATAATTGAGTGAGGGTTGTCAAGTGACAATCAACTTCAATGGAAGTGGCAGAAGTAGGGGAAAGAGACCCCCTCACAGAAAAAAAAACAAAAATTTCTCGATGCACCTGCCCCAGGGGCCGCTGAACTAAAAAATCCAACAAAAAATGCGTTTTGCCGAAATGCTTTCTCCGGTTTCTCTCCATGTTTCTGGCTATGTCCCCTTCCAATTAGCTCAAATGGTTCTTTTCACAACTTACTTGCTCATTTTCTCAACTGTCACTTCGAAGTAGAACACTCCGCAATGGTGTCGCGGTATCATCATTTCAGCTCGAACGTTGGCGTTATATGCATCAAAAGAACTCCCATCTTTGAAAGCGATTTATTGAAAATTTGAACAAAAATTTAATTCTCTTTTTCTCCTACCAAGGCGAAAAACAGTCAAACAATCGGGGCGAATGCAAAGGCCCGAATGGCAATCGGACGAATTCCAACGATTTTTTGGACAAATCAAAAATAACTGAAAAGTGTACAAAAAATGTAAAATATTTCCTAATTCAGCCAAGAACCCTCTCTCTCACATTTTGGCTCGCACATTCTGAAGCAAAGTTTTTGTTTTCATCAATTTGAGCGTCAATCGCCACGGCATGGCCTGAAATTTTTATCATTTTTTGGCCAAAACGTCATTATGTCTCTCTCATCAAACAGCAAATTTTCGTTTTATTTTTTTAAATCAAAAATTTAAAGAAAAACCGCGAATGCAAAAAAAAACGTTTAATTTATTTTCCCGTTATTATGCAAATTAATTCTACTATAATATGAAAAGAAGTATAGGAACAAATATAGTTTTTTATTATTTAAAGTTGTCTTTAAATTCCTTTGATTCGGTTCAAAAAAACCAGAAAAAAAAGTTTTTCTCATTAGCTAAGTTTGCATGAGGTAACCCACCAGTTAAGCATTCTTTGGCAATATTGTATTCGAAATTTGGTCCAAAATTGGCCTCAATCGTCTCGCCGGGTGAAGTCATCGATACACACGGGTATAAATCCGTCTGATTCACAAGCAAATTGGTGGTATCTGTCAAAGCAAATAATAAAACGCCATAATCAATCAAAACAGCCGTACATCAGAACTATTCAATTTTTATATTTTACAAATTTAAAATGCCATTAAAATGCTGTTAAATGCTAAGAAATGAAATTCGGTAAATAATTGCATTTTTTTTGGATCATTCTTTAAAAAATTTGTCGGCGAGCGCCGACCGGCTACCGGTCCAAAGGGGGTTGAGTGCCGAATGCTTTATAACTCTCTACAACCTAAACTCATTAGTTCGAACATTATACCAAATGAAAGCTCAGCAATTAATACGCAAAAACTAAGCGATCTGGAATTATGAAAAAAGTTATGGCCAGAAAACCTCCAAAAATGGCCATTTTTGGAGTTTTTCACTTTTTTGGCCATAACTTTTTAAAGCATTGTCCATCACTTAGCTTTAACTTAATGATAACTCTAACTCATCGCATTCATTTGGCATTATGTTCGACCTATCGGTTTAGATTGAAGAAAGTACAACACTTTAGACCTTCGGACCGGATGCGCGACGACCACCATAATGGGTTTCTTAAAATTTTATAAATTGTCGAAAAAACAGTGAAGATACATTAAAAGTTCAAAAATTTTGTTTTCAAAGCGGGAGGGCCAAGCCCCACGGCCCCTCCCTGGCTACACCCTTGTGCCGTAGTAACAACACTTTGTTCTGGCTACTGACCCAGACGCTCTTTGTTCTTCGTGTAGATTATTTGGCGAGTCGCCAAGTCCAACCCGCACCCGACGACGTCGCCCGTACGAAAATGGCTGTCTTTGATTTGAATGCGCGGTGCCCCCCTATAGTGATCAGTGCCATCGCCGTGCACAAAATGGCCCCACAAATAGCCGTTCTCGTAGGAATACGAATTCTTGAGTATTCCAACGCATTCGCCCTCCAGTGGCATTGACTTCGGTGCGAGGCCAATGGCAAGGCCAGAAGTGCTTAAACACAAAAAGTGTACATTCGCGATAAGTCGAATAATCAAAATTGATAAAATATTTAATGCTTATAAATATTTGATAAGTGGTGGGAGGCTTTGTGAAAACCAAATGACCTTTTAGGAAATGAATTTTTAAGAGACTATGACCTTGACATTTTGACGATTTTCACTTCAAAGTAGAAAATTCCACAAGTGTGCCGAGGCACAACTAATTCAGCCCTGACAGACGAACGACTTTCTGGAAAATCAATAAATTTAAACAAGTACTTAAATTTTCATAAATTTTAAATGCCTTCGTTAATTAAGTCTTTTAATTGTCATGTAGCCCTTCTTTTTGTCACAATAAAAAAAAATTTGAAATCTTTAAACCGTTTTAAGAGCGGAGAAACCATTTTGAATACAAACGAACCGGTTACATGCAAAATTTAAAAATCATTTTTTTAACTAAATTTATTGTGGATTTTTTTTTGAAGAATTAATTTTGTTGCGGATTGAACAAACTTTTTTAATATTTTAGTACAATTTTGGAATAACTCACTGTGCTCTCCTCGCTGCACTTTCAAACAATCGGGCCCGACAATAAAGATACTCTCGTGACAATCGGTGCCATTCCAACGGTTTTTCGGTTGAATCAGAAGCAACTTAAATGAAAGGATTTCGGTTAGCTGGTTCCTCTCATTTTTCAAATTAAAAATAAATTACAAAACCGAAAAAATATGTTTCTCTAAAGGTTTAAGGGGCCACAATTCGTGTATCTGACCTCCATTTTAAAATAAATTTGATCAATTCGTTGTAATTTTATGTTATTGAATGATTGTGGCCAAAATGGATTTTTTTTACTTCCCTTATGAAAATGAGTGCATTTTTAACTAGGGTAGGACAAACATCCTGGTTTTCAGGGCTTTTAAACTTGGGTTTTCAAAATGTTAATCAAATCCAAAATTGCCACCAAAATAGCGGGTCGTTTCAACAACAAAAAAAGCCGGAACAGCTCGTT
>MEIZ01000030.1:210348-220433 GCA_001723225.1 Globodera ellingtonae | reverse complement strand
CCCCCCCCCCCCGCCCCCGACGTTTCATTCGCAAAAAAAATATTCATGAAATGTTCATTAAATTTCGACACATTACGCGTTTCTTTGCTAAATTGATTTGGAGCAGCTGCTGGGCAAGGACACACCATTTCGCTCTCTTGTTGTGCAAAGTCTGTACTCTTTTCCTCCGCGTTCCTCAACTCGCAATCATTGCCATTCACTTCGCTCACATTCTCTGAAAATCCATACAAATCTAGATTAGGTACCGGTCTCGACATTGCAAAAAATTCGCGATTCGGTGTACCCCCTACCCCCTCAGCATCCGTAAACTTTCGCTAATCGATGTTACTAATCAATATTCCTCATAGTCAGGCATTCTCATCCCCACCATTTTCGCTTTGTCCGTCGACTTTCTCGAAACTGACGGACGAAGCTGCAGAAGAAACGCTTCGCTGAAAAGTCATCTGCTGCTCAAGCTCAAATTCCAGACGCTTGACCCGAGCACTCAACTGTTGTAAATCTTTGCCTGTATTATTATTGTCCATGTGGTCGAAGAAAAGTGATTTCGAAAATTGTCTAAACAATTTGAAATAAAACGAAAGAAGTACAAAATTTTTGAAATTTTGAACGCATAAAAAATTTGCTTCAATCAACGAAATATGGAAAGCCCAGCCCTTTATTTTGTTATTCAATTTCAATCCTAATGATGGCGAAATGTATTATTATAAAAAATTTAAACATGGAGATTAAGTTTCATTACAAGAACCTTTAAATTTAAACATTTTTTAACGGCGCGCTATCAGCATTTGGCGTCACAGGCGGTTCGCGGATATGCGTTAAACGTTTTCACGCGTTAGAAAAATTGCTTAATGGATTTTCAAAAAACCTATAACAGCTCAACATTCGAACATTTGACACGTAGTTTTACTCATTCACAATTAGGGCTACGATTTATATGGCCATAAAATATGGATGAAAAATTGTAAAATATGGACCAAATATGGGCAAAATTGCAAAATATGGACGAAATATGGACAAATTTTTTTTTCAAATATAGCAAAAAATGGGCAAGATTTCCTAATAGAAGTAATAAGTAGGGCGGCTAATTATATGGACAAAAAATCTCGAAATATGGCCATAAAATATGGATGAAAAATTGCAACAAAATATGGACGAAATATGGATAAAAAATTTTCAAATATTGCAAAAAATGGGCAAGATTTCCTAATAGAAGTAATAACAGCAATAAAAATTTTTATATGCAAATTAAAGACATTTCAGAGAAATTTTTGAAAATAAGCAGAATTTAAAAAATTTTCATTTTTTGGTGGCAGAATTTTTAGTCACGAAAAAGTCAATTTTTAGGGGTGCATTTTTTGAAAATTTTTAAAAAAGTAGATCCTTAGGGGTGTATTTTTCGTTTTTATTGCATTTTTGTTAAGGAATTTTTTGAAAAATGGCGAAATATGGAAAAAATATGGAAAATATGGATTGTAAAATGGGCTCTATGTAGAAGCACCAACCAAAGCTAAAAACACTATTTATGGCATTTATACGCTGTTCCGAGTGCGCAAAAAAAAATGGATTTCCATATAATTAGCGGCCCTAGTAATAACAGCAATACAAAATTTTTATGCAAATTAAAGGCATTTCAGAAGAATTTTTTGAAAATAAGCAGAATTTAAAAAATATTCATTTTTTTGTTCGTAATTCGCGTTGTTGGTTGGCATTGGCATTTTTGTTCCTTTTTCCGCCACATTTTGGTGGCGGCATTTAATGGAAAATAATAGGAAAATAAATAAATAAAATTTGTCTTTTTAGGAGATGCAAATCATGCAACAATTTTCCTTAATTTTAATGTGAGAAAATTATTGCCGTTGCCTTTTTTAATTTTTAATTTGGACCCATCACGATGAATTTAATGATTTGTTCATAGCATTTAATGCCTTTTACATATTAGACTCGTTATTGTCTTGGGCGCTTTAATGCGTTTATTTCCGTAGCGACAAAAAGGCTCTTGAAAAATGATCAAAATAATAAAATTTAATCGTTAATTCCCATTTGGACGAGCCAGCTACTTTCGGTATCCGGTATTTAAATGGGTCTGGGCGTCCAGTCACATCTAGATCGGGTTGTCTCGTCGAGAGCTGTGGTTTTGAGTGATTTTGAGTCTGGGCTCTATGATCCATATTTTCCCACATTTAAATTCCAGTCTAACCAATAGACTCGTCATCAGACGGGAAATAAATTCAATCAGGCGCAGGCCTAATGAACGGAGCGGCAAGTGTTTGAAATGGAGGCGTAAACGGCTGGGGAATATAGCCGATATTTTTTTCTCTTTTTGATGGCAGACAAAATCTTAAAATGATTGATAGTAAATTCCCAATGGCCATGGAATTCCCGTCTAATTTCCTCACATCCTGGTGGTTGATTTGCCCACAAACAGTAACATACTTAAGAATAAAAATTGTTTGGGTTTTTTAACATTGTTTATTTTATTACCATATTGCTATGATGGTAGAAACGTTTGTGATGCTCGTGTCCTTTATGTCGGCCACAAGACCTAAATTTAAAATGCCTACAGTGATCTTGATTTAGGAACAAACCGGCAGTGACAGCAGCATATCCAGAGCCCACTTGGTAAAACAGCTGCTTGCGCTTCCGGTCCACCATCATCTCCATACTTGACTCCACCATTAGCATTTCATTGTAAATGACTCCTCCGTCCTATTAAAAAAATTTTAAATGCTCGTCCCAGTAAAATCTTTGATTGTTCTATCGGTTTCAGCCCCTAAGGAAACCTATAAGTGGTTTTTAAGTGATTTTGCCCTGTTGCATATACACATTTCCATTTATAGTATTCATTTTATCAAAAACTTACTCTCCCTTTGCCATTTTTATGGTGCACTTCAGTCAGATAGTGATCCTCCTTAAAGGGCACAACTATTCCCTTGCGCCAGAGATGGAAACGCTCTCACCGTCAAATTTGGCTGCAGCAAATGACTGAGAAAGACCGGAAGAACTTTAATGAACCCCGCGCTTGACGCTGATGAAAAAGTATAGCCAGTGTTGTCTTGATCTGTGTACGCATTGGTCCCGCTTGCCAGACAACGGTTGGCGATTATGTCCAAGGTCCCCTTATTGGGGTACAAGTGGCTTCCCATGAACAACATATGTTCTAGGGTGTGAGGCACACCCGAATTGTCGTGGGTCTCTGTTCCTATAAATGGCAATTTGCTTCTACATAAAGCTTTTAAAATTTTTTCTAATTTTGTTCCTATAATAAATGTAATTTTTTTAATTTAAAAAAGCTAAACAAAACTAAAAAACTAATCCCCAGCATAAAAAAACAGGGAAAGTATCTTTGATCCTAAAGAACGTTCAGAAAAAGAATTTGCGGCTTTTAAAAAAGCTAAAAATGTACAACATAAAAAAGTATATTAAAGATGCTTTCGCCTTATTTTGAACCTGTATTACCAAACGTTATGCAGCCGTCGATAATCGGTCCGGGTGTCTTGGCGATAATTACACGGAGCTCGGAACTAAAATAAAGCATTAAGACAATAAATATTAAATGGGAATAACCTGGTCGACTCGTAAACAGTGACCGGAATGTTCCCATCAATTTCAAACATTTGGCCTATCTTCCATTCCATTTTTAACGTCTAAAAAAAAGGGAGAGGGGAGTTACTCTATGTCTGTAGATGCTATATTATAAAAGAGCTAGGCGATATGACTTAATTTACATATTACAGCGTGCCAAAATGGTACAAAAATGGCAATTTTCACAGTTTTTAGCTATAGCTTTTTTTGAAAAGATGAATCGACTAGCTTTTGCTTGATCAAACGTTCAAAAACGGAGAGATTTTGACAATTTTATTTAATTTGCTTTCCTAACGGCTAAGTTATGATTGATCCGCCAAAAAGATGGCGGACAAAACGACCGGACCCGCCTCTGTGGGGGTTTTTGGTGCACCTTAGATGTATTCCTTTTGCTTGAACTGTCTCATCAATCCATAATAAACATTGGCGTTCTGTTCAACCAATATTTCCTTTTTCCCGGCCTTTTCAAATTGGGCTCTAGTGGAATCGGTTGGTGCCCGTAGGCGCCGTCGGAAGAAAACTTTCATTACGACACTTCAGATTTTTTATTTCCTTTTGCTTTTATTAAACTGGTTCTACAAATACCTCCGCCATGACCACGAAAAGGCGACGAACATACGACAGCTGAAGAGCACTGCTCGGTAACGGAATTGCGATGAGTTCAATTTCACAATGTCAGCCAAGTCGGAGTGAGTCAATTGGTTGAGACAGTCGGAAGAAGAGGCAATTGAGTTTTACAAATTAAAATGAAAAACGAATCAGGATTTTGAGGCGCTTGTGTAATGCCATAGTTACGGACCAGTAGTTCTAATTATCGCGAATGGTCGATTGATTGAGCTTTCTGTACAAAAAACCGAAGTTGTATTGCGGGTAACTTAATTGTTATGCCTTTCGTTTAATTTAATTCTATGGATTTAGAAAAAATGATTTATATAAAATACTGTTTCGAAAATTGAAGAAAGTTTTTTTTTGGAAAGAATCTGAATCAAAAACACAGGAAGAAATAAACAAAGAAGATAAAATAAATAACGACGCACTCCATTTTTTGCAAGAAGGATCTAGAATGGGCTTGGAGCAAGTTTAATCGTCCCCACTATAACTTACGCCCCAATAGATTTGGATGTGCACAAATTGGCCAATGGGACGGCGGCAAACCATCGTTTCTGTTGTTGATTGGAAGTAGGGAATCCCGGTCCCGGTTTTTGCAACATCGGAATCCCGTCTCGGTCGGGCCGGGACTAATCGGCAAAAAAGCATCCGCTAAGAATGTTTGAGCAAATAAATGCAATTGGGTTGTGATGTAGTGGTGAGATGTGGGG
Source organism: Globodera ellingtonae (assembly GCA_001723225.1). Taxonomy (NCBI): domain Eukaryota; kingdom Metazoa; phylum Nematoda; class Chromadorea; order Rhabditida; family Heteroderidae; genus Globodera; species Globodera ellingtonae. Next base: position 215,532 of record MEIZ01000030.1, on the reverse strand, counting down.
AGTTTAAGTCTGGATGAGTGGGTTCTTGAAAATAAGGACAAACATTTAATTTTTAAAATGGTTGCTTCACAAGGACTATTGATAAAATTCTTTGATCGACAAGGAAAATACAAAGACGGAAGCCCTCAACAGCAAAACCCCATAAATCCCCTCGTTTTTTACTTTCTAAATGTCTGAAATTTCGGCCAATTCGCTTCCCATAATTTTGGAAATTTGCCATATTTCCACTCTTGCCATAGTTTTGCCATATTTTAGAGGTTTGTGAAAATTTCATATTTTGAGGGAAAAATGGGATTTCCGAAAAAGTGTCTTTGATTCGTACAAGTTAAGTTTTTGGTAGAGTTGGCCGGGACCGGGATGCCGACCGGGATTGGTCTGGAAATTCCCGGGTTTTTGAATCCCGATCCCGATTTTTGAAAAAATCGTAATCCCGATCCCGGTCTTGGTTTTTGAAAAGGCGAAATCCCGATCCCGGTCCCGGTCGGCAAGAATCTGGGGGGCAATAATATTACCCCACCCCCTCCGCTAACCTTACACCATAATTAAAATGCTTTTTTGGATTTAATTATGAAAGTTTGAAAATTATGTATATGGTCAGCCAGACTCGAAATTACCTAAATCATATACCAATCGACTCCTCTCAGTCTCGTAAGCAAGAATCTGAACTTGTTTTTGGGCGGAACGAACTATTAAGCAAGTTATAGCCCCTTAAAGTTAACATTCTTTAATTTGGTCAAATATTGACGCAGGTTTTGGATGCCCGTTTGGAAAATTTTTATGTGGTCTGTCACCCAGACTCGAAATTACCTAAATCATATATCAAATGACTCCTCTCAGTCTCTAAAGCACGAATCAGAACTTGTTTTTGGGCGGAACGAACTATAAAAAAAAAGTTAGGCCCCTCAAAGTTAACAAAACCATAGGGCGGGCGCACTTTAGTCCAGGGCTCATAACTTACTTCAAAGTTCGTTCCGCGCAAAACTAGTTTCAGATTCTTGCTTATGAGACTGAGAGGAGTCGATTGGTATATGAATTGGGTGATTTCGAGTCTGGCTGACCATATACATAATTTTCAAACTTTCATAATTAAATCCAAAAAAGCATTTTAATTATGGTGTAAGGTTAGCGGAAGGGGTGGGGTAATATTATTGCCCCCCCGGATTCTTGCTTTCGAGACTGAGAGGAGTCGATTAGTATATGATTTGCCCCAAATCGCTGTATAATTTCTAGCCGCAAAAAGAAACGAAAATTTAATTTAAATTCCGCTAGTCTCACTCATTGTGGACGCTTTGAAAACACAACTTAGGAGAAAGTCGAGATCAAAAAACTTGTGCAGTAACCTTTACAAATGCATCCTGTTTCAGAACTCGGTCACATAATTTTCTACCAACTTTGTTTGAAATCAGGTCCATAGGATCACTGGCAAAAAATAAAAAAAGATGACAAATTATTGCGCAAATGTGTGTAAGTAATCATTAGTGATGCACGAAACCCAAAATTTACCGAGACTCGAGAGTCGAGACCGGGAAATGACACCGAGGCTCGAGACCAGCGATGGGAACCGCTACCGCGAGCGCGCGACATCCCTGATTGAAACCGATCGAGAACCAAAAAACCGATAAATTTCTTGAGTCGAGACTCGAGACTTTTTCAAAATTTTTTTTTGTAATTTACTAAAAAATTTTTATTTTAAGCTCCACAAATTTTCAATAAATAATTTTACACTAAACCATTCTTATGTTTCTGGCCTGTTTTCCGTTTTCCGTTAAAATGCTCTTTTTAACGGGAAAAATACACACCCTTAAGAATGGGATTTTGGAGGATTGGGGTACGGTTTGGTTGTGGTGTAATGGTGAGTGGAAGCTTCAAAAGATTACCGTATTTTTAAAATTTTGGCTGCAAATTTTTTAACAAATTAAGTTAAATTCAAAATTTTCTCAGGCGGCGCCTATCGGCACCAGGGGTGGGTCGAAAGAGAAATTTTTCGAAATCGAAATTTTTTTCGAAATCGAAATTTTTTTATTTCGATTTTCGTAAGAAAACCGAAAGAAAAACCTCGAAATTATCGAAATCGAAATCGAAACGAAAGAGACCCTTCGAAAGTGGAACAAAAATACATCTTTTTTTTAAAAAAATTTTTTTGCCCTTCATTAATTCGAATCATTGAATTTCAAAAATTTATTGGATCGAGGGCTTTTGGCGAATAAAAATTCTAATTTTCTTTAGAAAAATGGTTGAAATGCAAAAATAACCCGGTATTGACAGACTTGTTGAAAATTTTTTGAAGATTTTCAGTCCTTTTCAAGAAAAAAATGAATTTTTGGATCAATTTCCCTAACAAAAACAGATCAATTTTTAAAAAAATTTCTAGACGGCGCCTATGGGCACCGCGACCCCTACCCCACCTTTTTGCTTTTTTAGTAAAATAACACACTAAAACAAAATTTCGCGAAGAAGTATTAAAACAATTTTTTATCAATTTTAGATGGTTTTTCGGTTAGGGGGAGAAGTCGGCGGTGCCGATAGGCGCCGCCGAGAAATTTTTTAAAAATTGATTTGTTTTTGTTAGGGAAATTGATCCAAAATTGGAAAGAATGTGATGCTTTTTTGCATTAAAAAATTGAAAATTTTGCCTCATTGTCCTTCCGAAAAACCACAAAATGAGGAAAAATCCTTAGATATCACAACCCTGGCTAAAACTAAACAAAATCAGGTCATTTTATGCGTAAAAGCCTTCAGGACAAATCTTTAAAAAAAGGACATTTCAAAGGCCGCCGAAAAAAGACATCCTTCAATTAAAATATACTATTTCCAAAATATTTATTAAAATAAATTATTTTAAAAAAATAATTTTTTTATTTCATTTGAAAATTTTTCTATTTTCCGTTTTTTAAAAATAAATTTCCGCCCATCCCTGATCTCTACCCCACCATATCACTCATTTTTGCTCTCTTTCTCTTTCAAAAGTCTCTTCACTTTGCACACTATTTTTTTTACTTCTCGTGTCTACCCTTCTTCAATTCTAACCTTGCCTTTTGATTTCCAAATTCTAAGTTTTTGGATCAATTTTCTTAACAATTTTAAAAATTTTTCCCGGCAGGGACTCCTCCCATTCCTAAAATTTCAGACGACCGTATTTTTTTAAAACTGATAACAAATACACAGTGGCTCAAAAAAACGAGATGTGTGACAATAAAGAGAGTGCAAGAGAATTAAACAAATTTCCTTTCTTTCTCTAACTTTTCCTCCTTTGGCGTTCTCTCACCTTTTTTAATAATTATAAATTAAATTGATACCGGCTTACAAAAATTTTTTATTCCAATTTGAATGGAAATTTTAGCTTAAAATGAGTGAATAAATCAAAAATTTGGTCAATAATTGTTCGAATTTAGTACCATTCGAAAGCCCTTGATTCCTAGAAGCTATTTGTAAGCAAGAGCTAGCGATTGGATAGCTCCCAAGAAGGTTAGGCCCAGAAATGCTAAATCGACGAAATAGTGTGCAAAAGTGAGAGGGACGGTTGAGACACTAGAGTAAAGATTCACAAAATTTCAGGATTCTTTTACTCAGAAACAAAAGGAGAAGGACTTGTGCCCTACGTATAAGATGAATTGAGAATTGCCAGTTTCTTGAGAATCCTTTTTAAAAAGTCCAACCGTGAAGCAAAAATCTCCAAAAAACAAACTCATATAAATTAGGGTGGGTCACGGTCGGTTAACCAAACCGAAAACCGGCGGTCGTAAAACCGGCCTAACCGAAAACCGGGGGGTACCGGTTATTTACGGTGTGTAAACAATTTCAAAAGTTTTTTTAGATACACTTCACAAGTTTTTCATTTTATTTTTTTGATTGGACGAATTCTCTAATTATTTAAAAAATGAATAACTTTGTTCAAAAAAGTTGAGTGACCCCACCCCGATTTTTTTTTAATTTCGTTTAATTTTTTAGAATTTTTAAAATTTTTATTAAAAAAATTACAATTGGAATTTTGCTGATTTTAAAATTTTTCAAAAATACATGAATTTTTTGACAAGAAAAATTGGTCTAAAAGTTATTAATTTTGCTAAACAAAAGAGTCCTCCTTCCAAAATGTTGGTAAAATTATTTTTACATCGTTATATTTAGGGTTTTTCTTTAGGGGAGGGGGTATTGTATTTGGCTATATTACACATTTCACGATAAAAATTAGGGGGTTTAGGCAAAAATTGCATTCCCCCACCCCCACCACCCCTCTCCTATCCTCGTGCTTGGCAACCACCAGCGGCGGCACTTCAACTTTGGCCAAACTTGTTGAAGCGTCGATGCTTCAATTCCTTCGGCTTTAACCGCCGCCGTTTCCTGCTGAAGCGGTGCGTTCAAAAACCGGTTATGCAAATTTTACAAAAAACTTTTTTGAATTTTTCGCAGATTGAACGCTTTTTGAAATTTTTGTACAATTTTTGAATAACTTACTGTGTTCTCCTCGCTGCACTTTCAAACAATTTGGTCCGACAATAAAGAGACTTTCCGAATGGCAATCGGCGACATTCCAACGGTTTTTCGGTTGAATCAGAAGCAACTTAAATGAAAGGATTTCGCGTTAGTGGAGCTCGTGCCCCCCATTTTCAAAAAAAAAATTTGTTTGAAAGTCGAGATAAAAGGTGTTGTTTCTAAGGGTTTAAGAGGAGCTGTAGAGAATCCGTATCTGTGACCTCCATTTCGACAAATTTCGAACACGGGACCCGAATTCAAACAATTTTTTGAAAATTCAAAAAAATTTTGGCCTAAAATCATTCAATGAATTCGATCATTATTTGCTTTTTCGTTGTAATTTTATACTTTTAAAATTTAAATGCTTTAAGCCGAAAATAAATGAAAATTAGTAAATTTTAACCGAAAAACGCCCTTTCACGAAATGTTCGTTGAATTTCGACACATTACGCGTTTCTTTGCTAAATTGATTTTGAGCAGCACAAACTTTCTCAATCTCGCCTAATGATGAAATACTGGGTTCAGGTTGCTCTGAGCCTGTCTCAAATTCCTCCTCAAATTGGGCACTTCCACCTGACATAACGCTTGCAGTGCTCTGAAAAGCAAAAACTTAACCATTTAACATTTGAAAAAAATATATATTCTCTGGAAAAATTTTTCCGTTCAAAATCAAATTTTTTGATTTGGGATGTAATTCCAATACTTTTATAATGA
>MEIZ01000030.1:169869-185380 GCA_001723225.1 Globodera ellingtonae | reverse complement strand
TTTTCCGTTTTTTATTGCATTTTTCTTAAAGAATTTTCGAAAAAAAAAAAGTTTGATTTTTGGTAAAAAAAAGTTGCACCCTTGCCCATTACGACAAAATTCCCCCATTGTCAACGCAGGTTAATAACATCCCGGGTTTTGAAAAGCCAAAATCCCGATCCCGGCTTTTACGGTCCCGGTCCCCGGGATTTCCGAAACCCTCGGTCTCTGCCTTATCCCGCAAACCCGGTCCCGCAATTGCTTTTTTTGTTCCAATAATTGTCCTTTTTTTTGTAAAAGTGTTGGGTGTCTGATCAAGTTCGTGCAATTGTCTTTTTTGATCAGTATTCGTTAGTTATCGAAACGTCTCAATAATATTATTTATTCTTCAGATTTACGAAATTTTGATTTTTTTTTTGGATTTCATCGCATTTATTTGCGCATTTTCATTTAGCAATTTATTTAAATTATTTTCTCATCTTTTTTTGGGTCAACATTTTGCTGGGAGCAAACAAACATTCAAATTTATGAGATAAAATATGAGAAAATTGCCCCCACTCACTGGACGCCGTCCGTCTTCTCTCATTTTTGCCCCTCAAATTATGGAACATGTTTTGGGTATAAAACATCTGCCTTAAATAAATCAAAACTCATTCTTTTTTTCTTCAAAAAAATAATTGCCCTTCAATTGCAGAGTATTTTTGTCGGCACTTTTCGTTAATTTGTGCCTTTTGACCAATTCGCTTTTTAAGTGCCGGAATTGCCGAATTACCAGCGCTTGTAACCGATGAATTCGCCGACCGCAGACGACGCCGGCTTTGATTTTGTGACAGAAAATGGTAAAAAATAATTATTTCAATTTAATTATTTTTTTTTCACAATTAGGTGAAGTGGACACTTTGGCGTTTGAGCGAGGCAAAGCCAGTGAAGAAAAAAAAACAGACGGAGTCGACGGCGGCGGTGAGGTGCAAACAAAGTCCGACGAATTGGAGCAGGTCGGCATGCGTTTTAGTGCATAGAAATTTATTAAATTTTAATTTGAATTTGAATTAAAAATCATTTTTTGGGACAAAGAGTCTTAGAGATGCGAGTTATGACTTGAAATTAGGGTTGCAGCCGGGGGGGGGATCCCCGGTCAAACCGGGGACAGGGATACCGGGGACGGACAAAACGGGGATCCCCGTTTTCGGGGATGAGCAAACCGGGGAACGGGGATCCCCGTACGGGGATGGGCAAAATCAATTTTTAGGGGTGCATTTTTGAAAAAATGCAATTATATATTTTTACAAATTGAATAAGAGAATTAACAATTCAACACATAAATCTGTTCATACCAATTGATCACGTTCAGAAGAATGCCGTGGCACGCCAACAAGTGGACGCCGTTGCGTTGGAACGTCCGTTTGATGCTCACAAAGCTTTTCAGCAAACGCAGTTGAAGTTGGAGGAGTATCAGGACGAACAGCGACAGAACCTAAAGGAGATTTGTATCCAAATGGGCAAGTTGAAGAAATTGTTTGGCCCCGCCGCTGTCGCCTCGGGGGAAGAACATCGGAAGCAGCTGACAGAGCTCGAAACTTTGCGTGCACAAATGGCCAAAGTGGAGGGACTGCACAAAATGCAGAAACAGCACGAGGCTCAAATGCTTTTGCGAATGGACAAATTGGGCGCGGCGTTTCTTGGTGAGGCAATTTGGCCTTTTTGAAAATTTATGTTAAATTTAAATTTCAAAAAATTCAAACGGGATTAATATTTTAAAGAAAATGGGGATTAGCTAGGATTGAAAAACACGGGATGGGCTAAGTCCGGGATAATCCCTCCAGATTAGAAAAAGATTTTGAAACTCAAAAGCATTTTTTGTTTTATTCTCTTTTCCCGATTAAATATTTAGAGTAGGGTTGCACGGGACCGGTTCCGGGACCGGGACGGGACGGGATTTCCCGGTTTTTTCAGGTCCCGGTCCCGGTCGGGACGGGATTTTTGAAAAATGAAAAATCCCGGTCCCGGTTTTTTGGTCCCGCCGGGACCGGGACCAACCGGGAAAAAAGTACACCCCTAATCATGGCATCATCGACCGACAATTTCAACCATTTTTACTTATGTCTCTCGATTAAGTCAATGGCCTAGTGGTTTTTTTTTTTGGTGAGTATTAATGTTATGTGTTGGGTTCGAACCCGCTTGAGTGCAAGCACTTATTTATTGGTTTTCCCTCTACTCAAATAGGCATCCCCTCATTAATAAGATTTTTAAAATAAATATTCTAATATTTTTTAATTAAAAATGCGGGCAAAAAAAAATAGATACAAGAATTTTTGAAATAAATTCATCACATTTCCTGAATTTTTGCTTCAATTTCCTTAACAAAGATTGCCAATTTTTGTAAAAAATTTCTCCGGCGGCGCCTGTCGGCACCGCCGGACATCAATCCAATCTTACGTAAACCAGTTTTTTTCCCTGAAATTCCGAGCAAATTCATAATTTTGCTAAAATTTTTGATGATTTTCTTTAAGAAAATTGAGTCAAAATTAAAAAATTTTTCTCGGCGGCGCCTATCGGCACCGCCTTCCCCCACCCTCCCTAAAAGTAAAACAGAATCTCAAAAAAAAAATGATGCTGACAATGATGTTGAAGATCAAGAAGATTAACAATATGTGTTGCCGGAAAATTAAAATTTTTTTGTGTTTGATAAAAGAAAATTTTTTCCTTGAAAAGTCCCGGTTGGTCCCGGAACCGGTCCCGGTTGAAAATCTTGGTCCCGGTCCCGGTTTTACTGGTCCCGGTAAGTCCCGGTCCCGGTTTTTCCAAAAAGTCCCGGTCCCGTGCAACCCTAATTTAGAGTAAAATGTTTAAGAATTTTATTTTTAGAATTATTTTTTCAGCGCTAACCCCCCAAAATCGATGGGATGCCGATTCATGTGCCAAAGTGTTTACGCTGGTTGAGCCCGAACGATTGATTGTCATACGCGGTGGAGACTATCCTATTCTTGGTTAAAAATTTTATATAAAATTTCCAAATGTTTGTCCCCCCGGTTCTAAGTTTTTCTCCGGGTTCCTAAAACTCCGGTCCCGAAGGATTCTTTTAAAGGTTGCGGTATTTAATGTAAATTCTTTCAGGTAATCGGTCTGTCTTTGCTGAGATGCCAATTCCAAAAAAAGACATTGGCATTTTTTATTTCGAACTGAAAATCGGAACGGATGACGATAAAATGTAATTAATAAATATCATAAAAAAACTAAAACATCAAAAATCTCAAAACATGCACTAAAATCTGACTAAATCTAGTCAATTTAAGCATAAAATTCTTATAAAAATAACAATTATTATTTAGAAGCAACCTTTCTATTGGACTCTCGACCAAACAAATGCCATTGAATTTTTTTGGAATTGAAAAAAGCACTTACGCATACGGAAACCATGGCCAGTTTTGGTGTCACGACGAAGAGATTGAAACTCCCGCCTATAAACCGTTTGATGTCGGCGACGTCGTCGGCTGCGGCGTCAATTTGGCAACGCGCCGAATCATTTTTACGTTAAACGGCGGGCGTTTGGGTGAGAAACCAAAAAGGAAAATTTAAGGCCAATTTTTATGGAATTTGTCCAGAAAAAATTTAAACTTTTATCAAAGATATTATTTTTTGTATTTAATGATTTTTATTTGATTGTTTTTGCAGACACCGCCAATTTGTTTGTCGATTCTGCCGACGATTTGTCCGATTTGTTTCCGTGCGTTACGTTGTTTAGCCCTGGTAACAAAATTGAAGCCAACTTTGGACCGATTTTCACTTTCGATATTGTCGATGGCATTTAGAAAAAAATCATAACTTTATGATTTTTGTTGTTGTTGAAATTTAACCGATCAATTTTATCTAAAATTGCAAATTAAAGATTTTGGTTTTAATGGTAAAATTCATTAAAATTTTATTTAAATTTAACAATAAAACAATTTTGCGATTCGCAGTTGCATTCCGAATATTAAAATGCAATTTTATCAAAAAATGCTTTTTGCTCCAGCAGAAGAGAGTCGATTTTCAGGAGGCTTTGCCCGAGAAAAAAAAAGTTAGGGGAGTTTTTTTGGAAACGAAAAAATCGGGTGAACTTTAGCGAAGCCCGGCCCCAAAAACTAAATATTTTCCGAATATTTTTATGTCATTTTTGCATTTTATGATGCTTTTTAGGAATGGGCGAGGTCCGTTGGGGAAATTTTTTTTTTGAAGATTTAACGATATTTGCTAAAAATGTCATAAAATGCAGAAAAATCATAGCAACTTTTTATTCTATATATTTAAGAAATTTAAATTCAAAAAGTTAGTCAATTTATCGAAAACTTTGAATTTTCACTGAAAACTCCCAAAATCGAAGCTGTTGACCATTTTTTGTTAATTTTTAAGCATTTTTTCTTAACAAAAATTGGTAAAATATTCAAAAAAAATTTCGGCGGCGTCTATCAGCACCGCCGACTCCTCCCATTCCTAAAAAGCTTCAAAACATACCACCAAGAAATTTCCAAGTCGAACATGACGAGAAATCCACAACTTTTTTTTTCACAAATTACAAAATCACCTTCACTCTTGAGGTTTTTGAGGATGATAATTAGGGTTGGAATTTATATGTGCTAAAAAACCCAAAATATGTATGTTTTTATGTGCTAAAAAATGCCAAAATATGTGCTAAAAATGCCAAAATATGTGCTAAAAATGCCAAAATATGTGCTAAAAATGCCAAAATATTGCTAAAAATGCCAAAAACACGTTTTTAGCGATAACTTTTTTTGAAAAGATGAATCGACTAGCTTATGCTTGATCAAACGTTCAAAAAACGGAGAGCCTTTGAATGATATCGATTTTGTTTAATTTGCTTTCCTAATGGCTAAGTTATGATTTATTGCGCCAAAAAGATGGTAGACAAAACGACCGGATCCGCCCCTTTGGGTTTTTTGGTTCACTTTAGATTTATGTAAAGTAAGACGGGAACGGGATTTTTGGCGGGACCGGGATTGAGAAAATTTAAAAACCGGGATTTTAAGGGGGAAATTCAGTCTCAAAATTGGAGATTTCAGTACCAGTCCCGGTCCCGTCCTACTCTAGATTTATGTATTCCTTTCGGAGCACCACGATTCGGCGCGCACGATTCGGCGCCCACGATTCGGCGCGGCATGATTCGGCGCCGGCAAGTTTTTCGTTATAACTTAGTTCAAAGTCAACCAAACCAAACATTCTTGGTATCATTCGAAAGCCCTTAGTATGCTGAACCTTTGATCAAGCTTAAGCTAACCGATTTGTCTTTTCAAAAAAAAGTTATAGCTTAAAACGTGTAAAATCTCAATTTTCCGAGATTTTTTTGCGCGGCTGAGTCATAACTTTTTTTATTTAAGTCAAATCGGTTAGCTTTTGCCTTTGTAAGCTTCTACTCATTGCATGCTTTCGAATAATACCAAGAATGTTTGGTTTGGTTGACTTTGAACAAAGTTATAACCGAATCGTGCGCGCCGAAACGCGGGGTACCTTTTCCTTGAACTGTCCCATCAATCCGTTTTAAACATTGGCGTTATGTTCATCTTTCTAATTGTTTCCCTTTTCCCAATTCGGGTTTTTTTTTTGGTTAATTAATGTGAAATATTGCATTATGCAATTACAAAATTCCGGTGCTAACCAGTAAAGCGGGCGGGCCCATGGGATGTGCGGCGCCATTTGCGCTGTTGTCAGGTCCCGAACTGCCCAGGAAATGCCCATGCCGCCGATTGAATCCATTCAAAAAGGGCCCCCCCCCCTCTCCCAAAAATGTCGCATGATCAGCTCAATGTTATCGTCGTCCATTTGTTTTCCGCCCGCGTTGCTCGTCGCCGAACAGCACGAATGACAATTCTACGATTCCGGCACTTAAATCGAATTGATCATAAGGCATAAATTAGCCAAAAGTGCCCACAAATATTCTGATTAATTGTATTTATTTTGAAGAAAAAAAAGTATGAATTTTGATTTAGTTAAGGCAAATGTTTTATACCCAAAACATTTTTCATAATTTAAGGGACAAAATGAGAGAAAGGACGGACGGACGGACGGCGTCAGTGAGTGGGGGAGAGCAATTTAAATTTCATCTTCAATGCGATTGGACCCAAACTTATTAATGTGTACCTAATTTATTGATGAACAAATTTCACTGTTTGGCTCAAAACTTTTTTGGGCAGTGTATGCCAAATCTTGCAAAAAAACGAAATTAGGGATCATTAAATTGATGAATTCGTGTCGATAAAAATTGCATTCCTCCACCCCACCACCCCTCCCCTATCACTCGTCCTTGGCAACCACCAGCGGCGGCATTTCAACTTTGGCCACCTCCACTGCGGCGGGGTCCATTTCAGCGGATGGCCCGGCGGCAGGTGGTTGTGCAGAACGCCGAAGGGCTTAAAATAGAATTAAAATTATTAGCTTTTTTTAAAATTTAATAAATTACCCTTCCGTTTTTTATGCGCCTGCATCCGCTCCTTGAATTTGTGAAAATGCAAGGCCTTGCTCTTGCCCTTGCCGGAGGCGATGGAGGCATTGGCCAGCTGGCGCTGGGCTTGGCGTTGTTCTTTCAGCGCCTTCTTCCAATCGGAACCGAGCCTTCGCTCCATCCGCTCTCGGAACTGACGCCCGCCGCGCGACCCCCCGCGTGCGCGTTTGCGGCAGTGAAGTGGCCTTACAATTAATCCAAAACATAGGAGTTAAAAACGGACTTTAAAGGATATATTTTCCACAAATTTTGATCAAAAGGGTCCTCCCTTCTATGCTTTTCAAAATTTGAACCGGTTTAAACCAGTGATGTAACCGAATTCACATTTGGATCCGGATTTCGGACCTTTTTGGCAAAAATTGAATTTAAAGAAAAATGGTCCAAAAAATGCATCGTGGAAGGGCAAAAAACGATCAAAAAAAAAAAGATTTTGGTATGAAATTTTCCGGAAATTTTGGGTCCGGAATCCTAAATTGAGATCTGGAATCCCGCAGGGGCTTTTTTTGCCGTCCGGTTACATCCCTGGTTTAAACGCTTTGCTCCCGGACATTTTTGATTGCTCCATCAGTTTCAGCACCTAAAAGTCTATTAAAGTGGTTATAAGTGATTATATGGCTCTTCCGTATAATCCATATTTACCTATTTTTTTTTGTCGAAAAAAGAGCCCCCAATTGTGCCACAACTTACACAACCGCTGTCCGTCTGGTTTGGATCCGGCCCCTCATAGCCGGGCGTCGTGTGGTTGTTCTGAATCAGTTTGAATGCTTAATGATGCGCTTTGTCGCATATCAAATACCAAAATCCGATTGATTTATTTGATGCCATGCTTTTTGGCATGCTTCTTAACCTGCTGAAGCGTCGATGCTTCCATTACTTCCGCTTTAACAGCCGCCGTTTCCTGCTCAAGCGGTGCGTCCAAGTGACCGTCGTTAAACGGCGGATTTCCGTTGCCTACCAATTGGTCACTACGGCATTCGGTTTTGACGGCATTGGCATTCGATTGCTGCTGTTCTTGTTGAAGCTCGATGGCACATTCAATCCCTCCCATTTTCAAAAAATATATAAAAACTTTAAAAGTCAATGAAATGATGTTTCTGGGAGGTTTCGGGGGCGTACATATTTCGCGGACAAGTATCGAACTCAGAAAAAATGATCAAACTTTTCATGTTTTCAAAACTGCCGATTTTTTTTCTTAAATAAAATATTTTATTTTAATTATTTTTACTTCACTTATTACAAAATGCACGAATTGAATTGAATAATGTTGAGAGAATCGAATATTTTGTGGGCCATTCAAAAACTTCTGCCGATGTGTAAACCGTTCAGCAGCAGAGATTCCCACACAAAAAAAGCGCAAAATGTGAACGAACGAATGCTTATATTGACTGATTTTATGACGGGGAAAAACAGCACAAAAATCACCGAATTGCGAGCTGTACATATACAAAAAAGAATATATATAATGTACTCACACAACACACACAACACGTTTTATGTAGAGAGAAAAAGGGGGTGAACAATTTCAGCAGTTGGGCTGCACACAAATAAATAACGCTGGAGGGGCCGGGCACAAAATATGGAGAGGAACAATTCAAAAGCGAATCGCGCGGCACACATTTTAGTGATTAAGAGAGCTGTGTTGGGATCAGAAAACTTCGAACAAAATTGATCAAAAATATCGTCGTCCATATGTCTGTCTCTTATACACATCTAGATGTGTATAAGAGACAGGTTTAAATCAATCAGCGCNTTTGGGCGCGGCCTTTTCAGCGCCGCCATTTTTTCCCTTAGTTTTTATGCGAGTTTTATGGATTTTTCGAAAATGACTAAAAGGCTATCGTTAAACTGTCTCTTATACACATCTAGATGTGTATAAGAGACAGGTTTAAACCCGTTTTTCAATTTGTTTTTTTTGTTCTTTTTTTGTTGTTGTTTTCTTAGACGGCCTTTTGTCGTCAGGGCACTTTATGCTCATCCTGCGGTTTGTGCTCAAACTCGTAGTCCACGTGCAGAAAGGCGCGCTCAACGTCTGAAATTTTCAAAAAATTTTTTTTTGGCATTTTTTGGGGTTGTTCATCTCCTGCCTCCACCCCCAACCCGCCAAGGCCGTACAGCTCACGAAAATTAACAATTTTAAGGGAAAAATTAACAACAACAAAAAAATCGGTGTCCTCCCCCGCGAAATCCAAGGCTGAGCTACGGTTCTGAACGCAAAACCAACCCACTCACCCAAAAATCAAAAAATGCCAATATTTTTGGACAAAAAAAATTCTTCAAAAATTGTTGCGGCACACTTTTCGGCCGGCATCTCTGAACCTCCCAAACGCCGGGAAAAAAACCTGGCAACGATTCGATGGAATTTTGCAACGATTCCGCAATGTCATGTGCCTCTTTCAGGCGCATGTCAAGGTCAAGTCCAATGTGTACTTCCACCAAAAAGCGGAGACCAAAATGGTAGACGAACACGGTGTCAATGAATTTGATGCGCTTATCGTGATCAATACAAACCTACAAATTTGGGGTGGGTAGGGAATTGGCAATGCTTTTCATGAAGAAACCCCCCAAATTTACTTTAATGATCCTGTTGATGAACGCCGGCTTGGCAGACCGTCCGCTCAACATGATCAGATGCTCTTTGCCAGTACGATACCAGGTTATTGCGATGTATCTAAAAAGTAACAATTTTAAAAATAACAAAATTTTCAATACTTCTGAATTAGAAGCCCTAAACCCCGAGGGTGTAAAAATTTTCAAAAATTGTTAAACTTTTCAAACATTTTATGACCCTCCTCAGAATGAGGGGGCTCTCTGAATGGGTTGGTAAATTTATAAATGCGTTTGCGGGTCCGTAATTTTCAAAAAAAAAATTTGTAAAACGTACAATGAGACAAGAATGGCCCCGATTGGGTCCAAGTACAGCCAGAACTTCTGGGCCCCGAACGCGCACAACAGCGCGACTGAGTTGGACAGGCAATCGTTGCGGTGGTCTTGGGCCAACACGCGCGTGGACGAACTGTCTTTCTGTCTGAAAATGAAATTTGTCTGAAATTATTCGAAATTGAAATTTTAGTGTAAGAATAGTCCGACATTTTTATTGGGTTGTGCTCAGAATTTGAATGAATCAATTCGAATTGATATTTTTTGGCAATTGTAAAAATGCGAGAAACCCACAAAAAGGCAATCCTTGGGCCTCAGAAATTTTTAAAATAATTTTAAATGCACGTATTCCGGCGTAAAAATATGCGTAAAACACAAATCCGAGCTCGGATTTTGCGAATGTCGAAGCCCACACCCGAATTTGAATATTTAATCGAACAAATCTCCCCCAATTTCAAAATAAATTTAAAAAAAAAACATTTTAAATAAATGTTTTAAAAAAATTCAAAATTCGAATTCGGAGTCTGACATGCGCAAAATCCGAGCTCGTATTCGTGTACTACACATATTTTTACCCTAACAACAATGCATTAAAATTTTTAAAAAAATTCCCACCAACCCGTAATTCCCAAGAATTTCCAAAACAAAAAACAACCTTCGACAAAGCAGGAACAGAATCAATTTGACCACCACCGTGGCGACCATAATTGCGATGGTGGGCCAATCGACCCGGGGATTGATTCGCTCACTGATCACCGCCTCCAAACTTTGCACAATCATTTGCACACTCGCCACCGCCATGATCACACTGACGATCACCTGAATTGTTTTTTTTGGGACTTAAAAAGTTGTAAAAAAAAATTGTTTTGGTTGCGTGTGCCAGTGGCGTAGAAAACAACCATGGTGGGGTTTTCGGGGTCGCTGATTACGATCCTGACATTTATTTTACCCCGTTTAGAACCCCGGACCCGAATTCGAAAAATTTTTTGAAAATTCAAAATTTTCCAAAATTCAATCGACTTCTNCGTTTTTTGGATTTAAAAAATCTAAAAAAATTTTGTTTAGTGTGCCTAAAAACACGCACCAATGCCACGGGTTCAAGGCGTGTTCGGCCAACCGGGTACAGGTACGGGTCGTGCTTTCTGATCGCCCGGCCGGTCAACCAAATGACAAAGCCGGATGTGATGTCAACGCATGAGTCGACCTGAATCTTTTTCAAATTTCAAATACTTTTCACATTACTTTTGCAGTTTTTAAACATTTTTTGTTTTTTTGAGGTGGTGGGAGGCAACCCCGTGTTCCGCATTTTGTGGTGGTGAAGAATTGCGGTCCCAACAATAAGTCGTTAAAAGATACAAAATGCATTTAAGTGCAACAACGGAAAAGCAACGATTTGAGCAATTTTGTTACAGAAATTGAGTTTTAACAACAAAAAAAATTCTGAAATGTTCGAATTCGGGTTTCGGGGATCGGAATTGGCAAAATCTGGGCTCAGAATCGTGTTCTACACATATTTTTACCCAAGAAAACATGCACAATTTTTCCGGGACCGCAATTGTCCACCAATTGCCAAATGTTGGCATTAAAAAAGTCCGGCATCCACCGGATTGTGTGAGTTTTCCGTGCCGATTTGTCACAGAGGGTATATAAAACTGACAAAAACTGCAAAAGTAACGACAAATTCCCCCCGCGGGGCAATTTTTCGCCATTTTCTCGTTTACCAGCGACGAAATGATGGACAACGAGCCGGACATAACCGACGCGGCCGCCTTGGCCAAAGTCAGTGCCAAATTGACGAGCAGCGAAAGAAGTGCAAGACGACGCGACGCGCGCGCCTGCAGCGTTTTGCTTGACGTGCTTTCGGTTGTCGTCGACATTGCTGATGGCCTACGACGTGCAATGTGGCGTAAACTGAAACAGACCAAAAAAAAAAATATTGGAAAAAATTTTAAAATGAATCAAAAACTGTTTATTGTCCACTAAAAAGCTTTGCCGTTTTCTGAACCAAATCCAGAGTTGCTGGTCTCTGAATTTAAGCTCTAAAAAAACTAAGCGATTGGACAACGAACGCTACAACAGTTAAGGTTACCAATACCAGAAATTTTAAAAATTCGGATTTTTGGGGTTTTTTGACATTTCACTTTTTTGAAGTTTGTCCGTTTCCAATTGCCTTAGCTTTAGTTGCAATAATTGCACATAAAACAAATACATATTAAAAAATGCGCACTGAAAACTGCGCAATTTGAGGCGCCGTAATTTTTAAATTTTTAAAAATTCTCAAAAATTGTTTTTTGGCAAAATGTAATGACAAAATTTAAATTCTGATTATGCGGAAAAAAACATTTAACAGAACACTTTTATCAAATTTTCTCGCACCAGAGAGGATTTTCCAGGTTTTATAAAATCGCTCGGATTATCCGGGCCGTAAAGGTCCGAGCTCTATCTACTCAATAAATACCAGAATATTATTTATGCATTTTTCACGGTACTCAGATGGATTTCAGGCACCAGTAGTCCGTCCAAATTCTCTCAGACCTTTCAGCGGAACGAAAGATCCGAACTTTTGGCATTGCCATTGTGCCGTTCCCGACACTTTTGACGGCCAAAATGGGCGTCGGCTCCAACAGTCTGCTCACTGTGGAGTCGTCAAATTCGTCCGCCGATTCCCCGCCGCCGACTCCGCCATTCTCGACCAAATGGACGGCATCAATGCTGGCAAAATTCTGTGAGTCCGCGCTGAGATTTCGGCGCACTTCAATGGAGTTCGGCGAGTTCAGACGACGCTGTTGAGAAGTCTGGAAGGTTTAGAAAAACATTCCGGGAATTGTTGCGAAAACTTTTAGGCTTATGCCCTGAGGCGGTTTTTTTAATTAAAAAAAAAAAGTCTGGAAGATTTAGAAAAACAATTCGGGAATTATTGCAAAAGCTTTAGGCTTATGCCCTAAGGCGGTTTTTTTAATAAAAAAGTCTGGAAGATTTAGAAAAACATTCCGGGAATTATTGCGAGAGCTTTTAGGCTTATGCCCTGAAGCGGTTTTTTTAATAACAAACCGGGAATTATTGCGAAAGCTTTTAGGCTTATGCCCTGAGGCGGTTTTTTTAATAACAAACCGGGAATTATTGCGAAAGCTCTTTTAGGCTTATGCCCTGAGGGCAGTTATAAAAATCAATTTGTTTCCCAAAGAGCGCGCGCAGAACGTTGTCCCCGGACGGAACCTGAATCTGCTTGCTGTCCTGCTCGAAGTTCTCCACCAGACTGCTCTGTTTCCGATAGAATTTGTCAACCCGACGTCGTTTCGTGCCATAGATGAATGACCGCCTCCCAATCGTCAGGGCACATTTTGGTAACCCGCCGGGTGGCACTTTGTTGGGCGAGTCGGGCGAATGCCGTCCTCCTTCTCCGCCAAAACTTTTGTTGGACGCTGACGACGTGTCGTTGCTACAGCTATTTCTGCTGCTGTTGGCACTGTTGTTGTTGTTGTTGGTGTTGTTCGTGCCGCTAGTATTGTGCCCATTTTGGAGCAACTCCGTGCACATTTTGTCGTCACAATGTGTCATTTTGTTGTTGTTGTTGTCGTTGTCGTCACGAGCCAACTTTGGGCCCACAAAATTACCCAAGTTTAGGCACTAAGTGTTTAAATTTGAGAATAATGTGCCTAAAATAGGGGAGGGTGGGGAGCAATAACGGATCTGGCACAGCACTCATTTTAGTGCCAACAAATTTTGAAGGCGGTGGGTTTCTGAGAGTTTTCATTTGCGACGTTTTACACTGATCAATCAATTAAACTATCTTTGGCTTGATAATAGCTTTTAATGACTTGAGATGCTTTCGATTGGCTCCATGAAAAGTGTAAGTTCCGAGTCGGTTTTTGGCAAAGCCTCTCTTTTGGTCTTGGGTCGTCGATAAAATTAATAAAAAAATATATTTTAAATTAAATTAAATTGAATATTTTTAAATTAAAAAAAAACAAATTTCATTCGAGATTGAGAATTATTTCGGAGGAATGGACGAAATGGTCGACCAAAGAATAAACAAAAAAGTAATGAAAACAGAGGCAAAAAGGTCGCCCCCGGCGGGCGACGAGTAACACATTTTCCTCCTAATCAATAAGAAAGAGAAAATGTGAGCATTATAGCGTTTAATTGGTGCCCATTAGCCTATCTAATTTGTCGTAGGGCGAAAAACATTTAAAAATTATTAAATGTTTTTTGATTAAATACATAAAATCAACCAATTTTGATCAGGGATTGTATCGAAAATTTTTCAATATCAGAGTACATTGGAACCAAAATATCAGATTTTAGGGCCAAAAAACAGTACATTTTTTTTAAATGTTTCAGAAATGTGTGTTTTTTAATCATATTTCTCTCCACAGGTCAATTTTTCTCAACAATTCGGGGTTGGAAATGCTTCCATGGATTTTTAAAATTTTGCATTTTCGATTTTCAAAAATGTAAATTTTTTTGCGAATTCTGCTTTAGTAGGGGGTGGGGGGTCGGCGGTGACGATAGGCGCCGCCGAGAAAATTTTTTGATTTTCGACTCGATTTGTTAAGAAAATTGGTCCAAAAATTACGAATTATCCTGAAAATCAGTACAAAATCAGTACGTTTCTGATAAATAAGTACAGATACGACCACTGATTTTAATGGGCTGTGCTGGCCGCAGTTTCTAATAAATTTATAAATTTTCAAAAAAGAATAAACAAACCAAAGTAACGAATCGCTCTGTCTGATACATATTTATTTGCGGCGACTTTTATGTGTACCAAAAAAATTATGCTATAAATTTTTACTTTTTTTTTCTTGTAAAAGAAAAAATGGGGGGTTTTTAACCAAAGGACAAAAAAAATGGTTAAAAGGCTGTTTTGTTTGTTTAAGTACACATCATTTTGTATGTATATGTATCATCAATTCGTCTTCTTTAAGCGATTGTTGCTTAGAAGCGATGATCATTTCTTAGCAGCAAAAAGGCTGCTGACGACGCTCTATTTCTGTTCCGCTTTCAACGGAATTTTCCAAAATTAGAATAAAAAGATGATTGTGTACTATTTGCTGAAAGAAAAAAGCAGCAAAAAACATGATTTTGTTCATCCAAAGGAACAATATACACACACATACATATGTATCATCATCTCCATCTCCTCCCGCCGTTTTAAAATTGGAAAAATAGAAATAAGAAAAAAACATAAATTGAAAATGATCGGATAAAAATTATAAATTGTCCAAATATTTGATTGAAGTGTTTACCCGCCGTTTTAACATTGGAAAAATAGAAATAAGAAAAAAACATAAATTGGAAATGATCGGATAAATTATAAATTGTCCAAATAAATTGAAAATGATCCGGATAAATTATAAACTGTCCAAATAAAGTGAAAATGATCCGGATAAATTATAAATTGTCCAAATATTTGGTTGAAGTGTTTACCCGTTGGAAAAATAGAAATAGGAAAAAACATAAATTGGAAATGATCGGATAAATTATAAATTGTCCAGAAGTGTTTATTGATGATGACAGTTGTAAGAGGATTTACTTAGGATTACATTTAATTATTTTGACATGTTTTTAGCAGCCATTTCCCCTATTTTTATA
Source organism: Globodera ellingtonae (assembly GCA_001723225.1). NCBI lineage: Eukaryota > Metazoa > Nematoda > Chromadorea > Rhabditida > Heteroderidae > Globodera > Globodera ellingtonae. Next base: position 170,436 of record MEIZ01000030.1, on the reverse strand, counting down.
ATAGCACATACATATTTTTGTGTTAGATTTTAGTACATATTCTGGGGGTTTAACAATCTTTATTGGCCACCAAGGAAAATTGGTCACCAGAATATTTCGAGTTTTTTGTTCTAACTTTTCGCTTACAAGAAAACTCGCACCCCTCTGCGCTAACTTTGTTTAGACTAAGCCTAATTAGTTGCAATTAGTATCAATCAAAAGATCCCTTCGAGTTGAGTAACACAGCAAAAGAAAGCTAAGCTTTTAGAGTTGTTTGAAAAAAGTTAGAACGAAAAAACTCGAAATATTTTCCTTGGTGGCCAATTTTCGGTGGCCAATTTTCCGGGACTCATTTTTATTATGAGCATAAGAATGCATGCGTGGTGTTCGGCAAGTTGTGAAAGTGAATTTAAAATTGCCATTCAAAAATGGGATATGAATGGAGGGGAAAAAAACTGGATTTTTTTTTTTGCGATAAAAGCGCCGCCGGGGGCAATAAAATTTTTGATTTTAATTTTGGGGACGCGCAATTTCTTCCGTCAAATTGTGTCAAAAAAATATGCGCTGATTGAATGAAATATATTCAAC
>MEIZ01000030.1:106855-126345 GCA_001723225.1 Globodera ellingtonae | reverse complement strand
TCAGTTGCTGTTCTTTCTGGTACTCCTCCATCTTGACATCGATGTTCAGTTTCTGTTGATCTGATACTCCTCCATGTTTGCATCGATGTTCAGTTTCTGTTGTTTCTGATACTCCTCCATCTTTGCATCGATGTTCAGTTGCTGTTGCTTCTGACACTCCTCCATCTTTGCATCGATGTTCAGTTTCTGTTGTTTCTAATACTCCTCCATCTTTGCGTCGATGTTCAGTTTCTGTTGCTTCTGATACTCCTCCATCTTTGCGTCGATGTTCAGTTTCTGTTGTTTCTTCCATCTTTGCATCGATGCACTGCTGCTGTTCTTGCTGATACTCCTCCATCTTTGCATCGATGCAGCTGTTCTTGCTGATACTCCTCCATTTTATGCGCAATTCGTTCAGCCGCTTCATTACTTTCAGCCGCTCATGTCCTCTAGTTGTTCCTTGTACAGCTTTAGCTCCATGTCCTTCAACAAAATGCCAGTTAAATCCGACCTCTTTGAAGTAATTTAAGTCAAAAACCCCATGCTAGAGTCGAAATCGTTGGTTTCTTGACAAAAATATAGACACCTCCAAATGGTGTGTTTGTTTGACCCTCTTGGCCGATCACCAATTCATTTCCTCCGGTTCTACAATTTTGCCTCGATCATCCGCTTGGTCTTCTTATTCAGAATAACTGAAAGTAGAAAACAAATTGTTTAAATCTTTACTAATTAGTAATTACCCAGAAAAGAAAGCCGTAGGCGAATTCGTCAATTTTTGGGGTACCAATTCGACAATTCTGTCCAATAAAAGGTGCACTTCTTCAGATGGTTCTAAATTGCAGAAAGTTGGCCATAAATGTTTTGAAAACACTGACAATTATGTATATGAAAAGATTTTAAAAATAATAATAATTGACTATTCTTGCCCCGATTAGCTGTTATGTGCCTATTGGTTGATTCGGCCAAAATTAACATGTTTAATTAACTAAACAATTCAAAAATTCTATTTTCCTAAAATGACAAAAGTATTTAGGTAACGTTTGTTGTAAACGCTTAGGTACATATTTGTCGAACCATAAGCAATAAATGCCAACGGTCGGGGGAGGGAGGGATCGATGCCATAATAAGAAAATTTGGGTGCGGAGGACGAATTTACAAAATACGTGTGGATGGAGAAAACGACAAAAGTGACTGGACAGGTCAACGGCGGGAGAAGGGAGGGAATGAAAATGACCTGAAGGTAAACAAATTGTTTTTGTGGACGGCGATATTTGGCGGGCGTGGTACTGACTCGGCCGGGACAACTCGGCTACGTAAAATAATTTTATAATAATTAATTTAACATATTTTTTTAACAAAATTTGTCATATTTATAATTAATTTACAATTATTTTTTTAACAAAATTTGTCATGTACCTATTTCAAATAATCAGGGATGGAATTTTTAGGCTCGAAAAATCTTGAAATAGGCGCTTAAATATGTGAGAAAAAGTGCCAAAATATTGGCTCCAAAAATCTTCAAATATCCGAAATAGGATCGGTCCTATTTTAGGATCAAAAACCCCCAAAATAGGCTTTTTTTTAGGCTCGTTAAAACGAAGAATTTTCGGGTAAAAACATGTTTTTCGTGTGCATAACTCGTCAAAACAAAGCTGCAGAAAAATAGGCTTAAGCCTAAAAATTCCATCCCTGATTTCAAATAATTAATTCAGTATATTCAAAGATTGTATTTAAAAAGGGGTTTTGTTAACAAATTGTGTTGCTCATTTTAGATTAATTTTAAAACAATCTCATCTTTAGAGATGGGATTTATGTGGACTACAAAAACGCGAAATATGGACTACCTAATAGGAAATTTAATTTTTTTTTGATTTGGGTCGAATAGTGGACATAAATTCAGGAAATTATTTAAATATACGCAGAAAATCAGTGCAAAATGCCTCATCGACGACAGTCCGGGTGGGGGGGGGGCTGTGCCGTGTCCAAAGCGTAATTGAACCGTCGACGCTTCAAATGGTGGATTTGGAGGAGGAGTTCGACCGTCAGCAGCAGCAAACGGCGGCGTGCCAACTCTGTGAGTCCTCCCTTTTTTTGCACACAGAAAAACGGTAGGGAGAGACTCGCGCGGTACGGAGACTCCTTGGCAAAGGCACTTTTTACGTCCCGACTCTCCGCACCATTTTAAAAGAATTTTTTGAAACCGAAAAATAGGGCGAATTTTTTTTTGGCGATTTCCTACGGTTAATTATTCAAATATTAGGGTTATTCACATATTTATTCTTCTTTTAGCTCGTCTCAAAGTGATGATTGCCTATAGCCTTTTTATGACCGGAACGGCAAATTCTGATCAATTTGTTGGGAGCTGCTCAATTCGGTTGTGTGTTGTGTTTTTTTCGGTTATTGCTAAATGTTTAAATAATCTTATAAAGCGAGCGAGTTACCGATCACTGATTAGAGATTTATGCCATTCCCAAAAGGTGGTGGACGACTGTGTGGCAATCCGGGCGAGGAAAGGGCGTCGGCACATTTCTGTGCTCGGCTTGGCCCTCATCGCGAGTGCACGCGAGCTTCAAATGGCGGGGCGGCAGCAGATGGCGCGGGCGGCTGCGGCACTTCAATCGCACAATTTTTGCGAAGTTTCACTGTTCTCAACTAAGGCTGTCGGTTTCAAAAAAAAATTCGGTTAACCGAAACCGAAAAAATGTCGGTTTTCGGTCTCGGTTCGATTTGAAACCGACAGCCTTATTCTCAACGCAACGCTGCTAACATTTTTGAATGTTGATTGATAGATTTATTGCCATGGTCTTTGTTTTATTTTGATTTTTTTGCAATAAATCAGCATTTGACTGGATTATTCTCGATAAATTCTTAAATCGTTTTTGTGGAATTGTTCCGATTTGCGGTGGAACTCCAACAGTTAAAAACAAATTTTTTTGCTTTATTTCAAAATTATCGCTATCGCGCGATATTTATAGCATTTATCGCGTTTTTTCGGGTACATGTCAACTCGCCGACGCCGACTCGCCGATGGTCGATTCGCCGACGCCGACTCGCCGACATGTCAACTCGCCGACGTGTCAACTCGCCGACGGTTGACTCGCCGATGGTTCGACTCGCCGACATGTCAACTCGCTGACGTGTCAACTCGCCGACGGTTGACTCGCCGATGGTTCGACTCGCCGACGGTCGACTCGCCGATGGTTCGACTCGCCGACGGTCGACTCGCCGATGGTTCGACTCGCCGACGGTCGACTCGCCGATAATAGTTCATTCCTGTTTTTATCTATCAACTCAAATTTTTGAATTTAAAAAGTTAAATTTGTAAAAATTTCAATCTAGAAGGGGGAAAATATGCCGGAATTAAGAAATTAGTCAAACCAAAAAAAGGAATTGTTTTTGAAATATAAATGTTCGAAATTGTGTTTGGGGTTCGACGTTTGCAAAACCCGAGCTCGGATTCGTGCCCTAAGCTTATATTACCCTAGAAAACATGCATTTTTAAAGAAATTTTGGGAAATAAATTATAAACATCTAAATTTTTAAGATTTTTTTGGTCGGGACCCCAATTCATGGCAATTTTTCCCCAGAACTAAATTGAGATTTTTACAAATTTAACTTTTTAAATTCAAAAATTTGAGTTTATAGATATAAAAATAGAAATGAACTATTATCGGCGAGTCGACCGTCGGTGAGTCGAACCATCGGCGAGTCAACCGTCGGCGAGTTGACACGTCGGCAAGTTGACATATCGGCGAGTCGACCATCGGCGAGTCGACCATCGGCGAGTCGACCATCGGCGAGTCGACCATCGGCGAGTCGACCATCGGCGAGTCGACCATCGGCGAGTCGGCGTTGGCGAGTTGAACTGTTCCTCGTTTTTTCTGCATATCGCATAATTGGAAAATGGGCATATCGCCTATCGCAATGAAAAATTGGCATATCGCCTATCGCATTGGAATATGATTTTATCGCTTATCGCATATCGCTATCGAATTAGAAAATGGTTTTATCGTCGATCGCATACATATCGCTATCGCATTAGAAAATTCGATATCGCATATCGCCGATCACTTTTTTTTCGGCGCGATTAACATCCCTGGCGTCTATCCCTGATTTCTTTTGATATTTAAACATAATAATGTGAAAATGGATAAAATTCGTCGGTTAATAAGTATAATAATGTGTTTTAATTAGTGATCGGCCAGAAGGTTCGGCCGGTACTATTCGGTAAAGTACTGATGTCTGAGTACCGAAAAGTACCGGAAAAGCGTCGGTACTTTCCCGTACCGACCGAACACTAGTTATGAACATTGAAATACATCGAAGCTTTTTATCTTGGAATTTTCTTCTTTTGGCATTTTCTCATTTTTGGCACTTTCCCCCTTTTCACTTTTCCCTCTCTTGGTGGTTTCCCCTCTTGGCAGTTTTATCTTACGGCACTTTTCTTCTTGTCATTTTCACCTTTTTGCACTTTTCCCCTTGGCATTTTTCCATTTTTACCTTTACACAGCGGCTCAGTTTTGGGGCTCTAGTTCGGAAAAGATTTAAATTTTGGCCTAGTGGTCTGTGTGCTTGTTAAGAAAAAACGGTTGAGGGTTCGAATCCCCTCAATTTTTAATTTTCGGTGAATTGATTCGTCAGTTTCCCAGAAAGGTAATAAAATAGTTCTATGGGTTGCATACTACTGCAGGGATGCATCCCCAGTGTTACACGTTCTCTCTCGCTACTCTAGTGTGTTTAACCGTCTCTCTCACTTTTGCACACTATTTAGTCGATTTAGCATTTCTGGGCATAACCTTCTCGAGAGCTAACCAATTGCTTAGCTCTTGCTTACAAATAGCTTCTACGAATCAAGTGCTTCCGAATGGTACTAACTTCGAACAATTGTTCTTGCATAATAATTTCCTTTTTGGTATGATATCTGTAAAAAACAAAATTACCAAGATTTTAACCAATAACTCATGATGGAAAACAATATCATGAAATAGCATTAAACTATCCCTTATTTTGTTTTCTAGGGTTGGTGAAAATTGGAGAGGATCGGCAGTTGTAGAGAAAGTTCTTAGATACGAAGTGCGGGATGGTCAAAATTAGAGACCGGAACTTGACCCAAAACCAAAATTTTTTTTTGGGTTTTGGTTTTTTGGGTTGTGCTCCAATTTTACCCAAAACCAAACATTTTTTTTTTGGTTTTTTTTTGTTTTGGTATTTTTTGGGGTGACAAAACCAAAATTTTGTACAACACCCAAAAAATTTTAGAAAATTTAACAAAATGGCTAAATTTCCGATTTTTAATTAAATTTTTTAACAAAAGTTTCACTCAACGCATTTTTCTGACCAGTCATCCTAATTAAAGACCGACATTTTGAAAAATCCTGGATCTGGACTGGATTTCACGGAGGACTGGATCTGGATTTTCTAGACAAAAATCCAGGTCGTCTGAAGCCCCTTTGGATCTGGATTCCTGGATCCAGAAAAATCCAGGTCTGGATCCAGATCCAGATCGGTCTCTATTTATAATTGATAAACGCATCAAATAAAAAAGCAGCACATGAGCAAATTCAAAAAGATGTGTGATGAATTTTTTTTCAAAATTCTTACTTTTGGTCCAATTTTTTGTACAAAAAACCCAAAAAAAAAATTTTGGTTTTGGGTCCGGTCTCTAGTCAAAATATTGATTAAAAAAGGTGAGAGAGAATGCCAAGCGAGAGAAAGTTAGAAAGAAAGGAAATTTGTTTAATTCTCTCGCACTCTCTTATTTATTGCAGGGGTGCCATTTGTACTTATTTATCAGAAGTGTACTGATATTAGAAGGCAGATCTGACAAATTAAAAATGTACTGATTTGTCAGAAATGTACTGATTTCAGCTCGGCGTACTGATTTTGTACTGATTTTTATGCTTTTTGTTGTTTTTTGGATTCTTCTGGTGCTTTTTGATGTTTTTTGGGTGTTTTGAGGATTTTAGAAGTGTTTTTTTAGAATTCCACTGGTGGAATGCAAATTTTCTATTAAATTCTGAATATTTGGCGTAATGTTTTCCATTTTTTTCTGTGTATTTTAATTTTTAATGAAAAAGCGTGTTCCGGTTTGAAATAATTGGGAATTTTCTTAATAAAAAACCTCATTTTCAATTTTTTTTAAAGCAAAAAAGCATCACATCTTCTGCAAATTTAGTTGCAATCTCTTAACCTGTCTCTTATACACATCTAGATGTGTATAAGAGACAGACCTACCCCTCGCCCCCACCCCCTACTAAAAAAAGTATTTGGGAAAACCGCGCGCAAAAAAAACATGATTTTAGCAAAATGGACGAGTCCGCAATTCATTGGTGGAGAGAAATATGGTTAAAAAATGCATATTTCATGCGAAAAATTAAAGATTTACTGTATTTTGAGACATTTTTTAAAATGTACTGATTTTTGACCCCAAAATCTGATATTTTGATTCCAATGTACTGATTTTGAAAAATTTTTGTTGGCACCCCTGATTTATTGGGACACATCTCGTTTTTTGAGCCGCTGTATTTAGTTTTCCTCTCTTGGTGTTTTTCCCTGTTTGGCATTTTCCTTTTGCATTTGGCATTATCTTTGTCTTCTTACTCTATTTTCTCTTGCCTTTTTATTTAATTCATTCCGGAAGTTTTCATCGCTTTGCCTCTTATCCGCCAAATTTTTGATTTGTTTACTCATTTTAGGAGAAATTTTAATTTTTTAACTTTCAAGGTGCTGAAAAAAGGAGTAGAAAGGTTGGCCGATAGAATCAAAATATCATCCGATAGAAAATGTTAGCCAAAGCACCGAAGCCACGAAACGGACGGTGGACGATTCGTCCACCCCGATTCGTTTCACTACCTCGATTCGTTCCTTTTACCCCGATTTGTTCCTTTTACCCCGATTTGTTCCTTTTACCCCGATTCGTTCCCCATAATAAAAATGACAAAAAACCTCAAAAATCATACAAAACTCGTGCGCAGAACACGAATCCGGGTTCCCGTTTGCGTATGTCGAACGCCTAACCCGAATTTATTATATTTTATACGCCACTTGCTCTTCAAAATTCTTTCCAATTGTTAATCACCGGAAATTAGAGTAGGCCAGGATCGGGATCCTGACCGGGATCGGGATTTCGACCGGGATCCGGCGGGATTATCCCGGTTTTTGAAAAGTCGTAATCCCGATACGATCCCGGTTTTTGAAATTTTTTTTAAATGTTTGTGTTTTTTCAAAATCACGGATCACGGCCTTTTTGGGGGTCCGGATCACGGCTCACGGATTTTTATTTTTTAATCATGTCCAGCCTTGAAGGGGACCCTTTTCCGCTAGAACAGACAAACATTCTCAAATTAATATACCTATAGGATTATATTTCCATCGATTTTCCCATCTTTTGGGTCAACATTTTGCTGGAGCAAATAAAACATTCAAATTTATGAGATATGGGAAAATTGCCCCATTCACTGGACGCCGTCCGTCCGTCCTTTCTCTCATTTTGTCCGTTAAATTATGGAAAATGTTAATGTTTTGGATATAAAATATTTGTCTTAATTAAATCAAAATTCATTCTTTTTTTTTCTTCAAAAATAAAAGCCATTTGTGGGCACTTTTCGTTGAACAATTCGTTTTTTAAGCGCCGGAATCGCCAAACTGCCAGCGTTTGTAACCGATGAATTCGCCGTCCGTAAACGGCAGCTTCGAAATTGTGACAGAAAATTGTAAAAATAAAATTAATTAAAATTAATTATTTTAATTTATTTTCATAATTAGGCGAAATGGACACTTTGGCGGCTGAGCTAGGCAAAAGCCATGCCATTGAAAAAGAAAAAGGGGTCAACGGTGGCGATGAGGCGCAAACAAAGTCCGACGAATTGGAGCGGGTCGGCTTTATTGAAACTCGGAAATAAACGCCGAATACCTTTCACGCTCATTTGTCAGAAGAATGAGCTCCTTGTTCAAAAATTTATTAAAAACAATTAAATTAAATTGGATCGAGTGGATTTTGGTGAATAAAAAGTCAATTTCCTTTAGAAAAAGTATTAAAACAATCCCATAAATTTTAGATGATTTTTGGATTAGAGGGTGGGTGATCGGCGGTGACGATAGGCGCCGTCGAGAAATTTTGAATTTTTGAAGCAATTTGTTAAAGATTTCAACCAAAATTTAAAAATACNGGGGGGTCGGCGGTGCCGATAGGCGCCGCCGAGAAATTTTTGACTCAATTCGTTAAGAGATTTGCAACCAAATTTTAAAATATACGGTAACTTTTGGAAGCTTTTTAGGAATGAGAAAGCAAAAAATTTTTTGAAGATTTTTAAAGTATTTGAGTTTTAGTTATAAATTTTCTAAATTTCCCGTCCGCGCTTATTGGCATTGGCATCTCCGGGCTCCGTTCCAATGATTTTATCAAATTTAGTCTAAAGAGTAGAGCACTGCATTCTTTGGTTAATGTCGGAAATTTAAATTTTACATTTCTCTTTTTATTTTATTTGAGCTTTAAAATGTACAGCAAATTTCAGAGCGAAAATCATTATCAAAAAATAATATATATTATATTTTTAATGAAAATTTGTTTAAAAGGTTGCGCGAGCGAAGGGCGTCACCTCGGGGGAGGAACATCGGAAGCTGCTGACAGAGCTCGAAACATTGCGTGCACAAATGGCCCAAGTGAAGGAACTGCAGGAACAGCGTGAGGCGCAAATGCTTTTGAGAATGGACAAGTTGCGCGGGGCGTTTAACAGCATGTTTCTTGGTGAGGCAATTTGGTCAAATTCTTTTAAATATTTTTGTTGTAATTTCAAAAAATTCAAGCGACATCGGAATTTTAAAGAAAAAAAAATCGGGATCGGGATTGAAAACTCCGGGATCGACTAAGACCGGGATAATCCCTCCAGATAAGAAAAAGATTAATTTCCAAAATAGTGGCATTTCCCACTATTATAACGGGGAGCAAATTGAGCTTCCCGATCCCGGTGTTATTCTTTAAAATCCCGATCTCGCGTTTAATTTTTTTGAAATTCCAGCAAAAATTAAAAAAAAACATATCTTTGTTTTAATTTCTCTGCCTTTCTTCTCCCGGTTAATAATATTTGAAAAATATATTTTAATAGAATTTTTATTTTAGAATTATTTTTTCAGTGTTAACCCCCCAAAATCGATGGGATGTCGCCGCATGTCACAAATATTTGACGCCAGTTGGGCCCGAACGATTGATTGTCATACACAATGGCGAATATCATTGTTGTGGCTAAAAAATTTTATATGAAGTCCCCCCCCCCCCCGGTCCCAAGTTTTTCAAGGGCTCCGAAGCGGTTCAATTTTTGCGATTCCGCGCTTCGATTTCAAATTTATTTCTAGTTTTTAGCGACTTTTGCTTGGGAGCCGGTTCCAGAACCGCGGGGGGGCGACAACTCCGGTCCCGGAGATTCTTTTGAAAGTTGCGGTATTTAATGTAAATATTCTTTCAGCTGTTTGCTCTGTCTTTGCTGAGAGGCCAATTCCAAAAAAAGACTTTGGAATCTTCTACTACGAACTGCAAATTGTAGAGGAGGAGGATAAAGGGTAATTAATAAATATCATATGGGTACCAAAACTATTTTAATATTTAGGTTAAATATATTGCTCCTCACCCTCGTCGGGGGCGGAAAAGTCGGTGTTGACTAGAGACCGGAATTTTGAAAAATCCGAGACCGAGATCGAGATTTGGGATGGACCGAGATCGAGATCGAGATTTGTCTCGAAATTCCGAGAGTCCAGGTCTCGGAGTTTTCGACAAATTTCCGAGATTCAAGACCTGGACTCTCGGAAAATCTCGACCGGGATCTCGATCTCGCCAATCTCTAGTGTTGACCATGTCAGGCAGGGCGGCCAATTGAAAATCTCTTAACAAATTGAGTCAAAAATTCAAAATTTTTCTCAGCGGCGCCTATTGGCACCGCCGACCCACCCACCTCCCTTCAAAATTTTCTTTTTTTTGAAAATTCCTTGAGAAAAATTGCCATAAAAATGCCACTATTTTGGAGCCGGTTGCCATATTTTGTCGCAGATGAGTTGGCCGCCCTGATGTCGGGGTTGACCCAATTTTGGGGCTCGCTCGGGATCGGGGTCGGGAACAACCTTATTTGTTAGTTCCAAAATTTATTTTTATTTTTTTTTGAGTATTATGCTTCACTTCTGGGCGGAGAGGTCAGCGGCCGACGATAGGCGCCGCCGGGAAAAATTGCATTTTTGTCTCAATTTGTTAAGATATTTTCAACCATTTTGAAGCTTTTTAGAAATGGGATGGGTCCGGCGAAAATTTTTTTGAAGATTTTTGATGGAATTGTTAAAAATTGGTCTTGATTTTTAAAAATTACAAAACAAAATATAAAAATGAAAAATTTTTAAATTGCCTTCAAAAATTTAAAACAAATCTGAAATATTTTAAAAAGTTTTTTAGAAATGGTTTCATTTACTATATTCTTCGAAGTTCATAACTTATTCTTTTAATTAAAGATTTTCATTTCTCCTTGGATTCGCGATCAAACAAATGCCGTTGCACGATTGCGTCGGACTTGACGAAGGCACTTGCGCATACGCAAACGTGGGCGGCTTTTCGTGCCATCACGTCCAGACTGGCCTCGATGAAAAGCGCGCGTTTGGTGCCGGCGACGTCATCGGCTGCGGCCTCAATTTGGCAACGCGTCAAATCATTTATACGAAAAACGGCGGGCGTGTGGGTGAGAGAAAGAAAAGGGAATAATAAAGGGCAATTTTTTTTATGGAATTTATCAGGCGTGGGCACGGATACGAATTTTCGTATCCGTATCCGTCCGTCCTCAAAATCTCATATCAGTTATCCGTCCATATCCGGATATATCCGAATATCCATGCCCACGCCTGGAATTTATACTGCATTTTAGGCCAGAGATGGATTTTCTGGGTCCGAATTCAGCCTCCCAATGGGGGCGCTTCCGGCTTTTCTTTTTTTTTGAATTTTAATCCAGAAAATTAAGACTTATCAAATTCAGAAATTTTCAAATGGCGGCTCCGATTATTTTTACATTTATTTAATGTTTGTTTTTATTAATTGTTTTTGTAGATACCGCCAATTTGTTTGTCGATTTTGCCGACGATTTATTTCCTTGCGTTTCGATGTTCTCTCCTGGCGACAAAATTGAAGCCAACTTTGGACCGGAATTCAAATTCGATATTTTTTCCGATGGCATTTAGAAACTGGAAAAATAATAATTTATGATTTTTGTTGTTGTTGAAGATTAAACCAATAAGTTTTATATAGGGTAGCACGGGAGCGGGACGGCTGATCAGGAACATCCAAAAAACAACAAATCATCACGGGATCGGGAAAAACCGGGACTTTTGAAAATCCGGTTCCGGAAATTTGATTTCACCGGTCCCTAATTATTATCAAAGATTTGAAAAAATCAAATAAGTCGGACCATTTAGTAAATCCTAGCGATTTAGGTGCGCTTAACAACGCATCAACTGCTAGAAGTACGGATATGTTATGAACAGATCTGATTTAAATAATTCAACGCTGTTTTATCCTGGGAATTTTCTTCTTTTGGCATTTTTCAATTTTGGCATGGCGTTTTACCATTTGACATTTTCCAACTTTTGGCATTTACTTACCCCTTTTTGGGATTTACCCACTTTCCTCCTTTTCACTTCCCCTTCTGTTTCCCTCTTTTCACTTTTCTTGCTCTTGGTGTTTTCCCCTTTGGCATTTTCAGCTTAGGGTATGGCACTTTTGCTTTTTGGCTTTTGACCCCATTTTTCCCTTTTTTTCCCTTCTGGCTTTCCCGCTTTTGGCTTTTCTCCTTGGCAGTTTTACCTTTTGGCATTTTTCTCCTTGGCATTTTTCACTTTTGGCTTTTCCCCCCTTATTTTCACTTGTTGGCACTTTTTTTCTTGATTTTCCCTTCTGGCACTTTCCCTCTTTTTACTTTTTCCTCTCTTGGTGTTTCATCTTATGGCACTTTTGCCTTTTCTCCTTTTGGCATTTTCATCTTATGGCACTTTTCCCTCTTGATTTTCCCTTCCCCATTGACATTTTTCCCACTTTTGGCTTTTTCCTTGGCATTTTCACCTTTTGTCATTTTTACTTTTTGGCACTTTTCCCCTTTGGAGTTTTCACTTTTCGGCTTATTTTTCAAACTTCCTTCGTAATTTTGACTGAAAATTTACCAAATTGTAAAATGACCCAATTGCATTCTTTTTGATTTGAACCCTTTAATATTTGTTTAATTTTTTTGGCTTTTTCATTAAAAAGATTTTACTAATTTTGTGAGAACGAAAAAGAGCAAAATACCCCAAATTGTCCGACAAAACCATAGCCGAAGAATGTCTGAATATTAGTCGCTCAGCTCTAACAAAGTGGAAAACGCGGCAGGGAATAAAGCATAAATGTTAATTTTTAATTTTGCGTAAACTAAATTCTTTATTTATCTAATTGAATAATTAATCTCAAATTTAATTTTGCTTTTGTATTATTTAGAACGAAGGAAGCAACTACTATAAAACTATTCATCCTAATTTAGACTTAAATAAAGGTAACATTAATAGGTATTCCACATCTTATTTTAACCACTAATTTAATATACAAATAAAGGATTAAATTAAATTAGCATTAAAAATTCTTTAGCGAGTGAAAAGCATTCCCAACAATTATTAGCCTTTTCATTATAATTTGACGCCAAATCGGCGGATCATTCAACAGCAGAAGATGAGGACGACGCTTCGGACGAAAGTGGCGTAGAAATGGCACAAAAAATGCCACAAAATAAAAATGCCCAAAACGGACGGACGCCGTCAAACACGCAACGGCATGGATAAAAGAGCACTAAATTTCTTTGTTCAAAAAAAGGGGGGGGGGAGGAGTACCATCTAAACAATTACCGTTTACTTTTCAAACAACAACAAAAATCACAAATAATTTCCCAATTTTAAATGTCGTCGACAAAATCATATGTGAATTCCGGTCCAAAGATGCCTTCAACTCTGTCGTCAGAAGAGAACAACGTTACGCAAGGAAACAGATCCTCCGCAGAAGTGATGAACAAATTTTTAGTGTCTGCAAAAACAATTAAATTAAAAAAACGTAAATGCAAAAATAACTGAACAAATTCAGTTAAAGTTAGGCTTTTCAAAATTTTCCAAATTTCTGAGTTTTCGATTAAATACTTTTATTGCCCTTTTTTCTTACCCAAACGTATTCCATTCACTGTATAAATGATTTGTCGATTCTTGTCCACCCCACATCCCACCACATCGTTGACCGCCCCAAACTGTCGCCTTTTGCGCATCGGAAAATCTTTAGTGCTGCTGCCTGCAACCGCGTGACCCCACAAACCGCCCCAACTGTCGTATGCGTATGTGCCAGCAAATCGTCCAACAAAAGATGTGACGGGCAACGGTTTGGGCGAAAGTCCAACGCAAATTCTTCTAAAAAAATTAATTTAAATTCGCCTACAAAAAATGTTTGTACTGGAGACATTGATGAATTTTGACTTCATAATAAAAGTCTTTTTTTGAAATTGGCCTCTCGGCGAAAACAGTCCGTCGGAACAATTGTTGTCCAACCGCTTGCACAATCAATTTATCGGCGCCGGTAAACAAAAATCCTTGAATCTTTCGCCAGCGATTTCCTAAATAAGTAAAAACAGAAATTTAGCCCCCGACTTTTGGAGAAATTTTTGTTTAAAATTTTAAAAAAAGGCAAAAACAAAAGCCGATTTTTTAAATTAGCTCCACTCTCCCTTCCCGGAAAAAATTATAGAAAGAATTTCGTTCAAATTTCCGATCGAGATTTTGATCGGGTAAATTTTTCAAGCTCCGTTGAAAACCTTGACGAAGAACAGTTCTTTCCTGGCAATTTGTTTGTATTTCCGGACCTTGTTCTGATTGTTTGTTGAAGATGTTTAAAATTGTCTTGTAACTAAATGAATTATAGTATTTTTTTTTCTTGATTTAAATCAGGGCTGCCAACTGTCCTTTTTTAAAGATTTGTCCTTTTTGGGCACACGTCCTTTTTCATCCTTTATTTGAGATTTCTGGAACTCTCAAGAATTTTCGTTTAAATTTTGAATTTTAGACAATGGCCAAATGTGTTAATTTTCACGATTTTTCGCATTCTTTTTTAGACTTTCGTTTAAAAAATGATTAGTTCAACACCCAACTTTTTTTCTGCCTCCATCGGAATGCCGAGGCGTCCGGAGATACATCGCGCCGATACTCCGTCAGAATATTTGATCAACGTACTGGTGTCTCCTACGACGACTGAAGCATCATTTTCGCCGAATGCGACAATTTTCACTTGGACTCGGATGTCATAAAAACTCTCTACAACGGGGGTGGGGGGGGGAGGGAATTTAAAAAAATCTCAAAAATTTACCGTCCAAATTCGCCTTCCATTCCACCACCAATTCGTTATCCACTTCACTGCGCGTCACATTGAACACATCAACAACCGCCCCCAAATCGGTTGAACTTGAAGCCATCGGAAGAAAAAGTGGCAAATTTGTTGGTCAGCGATCGGTGTACTGTAAGGCGCCTAACAAAATTACTGTATTTTTGTTGGTCGAACGGTGTAAAAAATATGCCTGCCAAAATATGTACGTACTCACCCTAAAGGAGTTAAATATTTCGAATATATTCATTGAACATATTTATGAAAAAAGTATCAAATTATTTAAAAAAAGCATATAATCCGGGCTCTATTAAGTAACTAAAAAATTCAAAAATTCTATTTTCCTAAAATGACAAAAGTATTTAGGTAACGTTTGTTGTAAACGCTTAGGTACATATTTGTCGAACCATAAGCAATAAATGCCAACGGTCGGGGGAGGGAGGGATCGATGCCATAATAAGAAAATTTGGGTGCGGAGGACGAATTTACAAAATACGTGTGGATGGAGAAAACGACAAAAGTGACTGGACAGGTCAACGGCGGGAGAAGGGAGGGAATGAAAATGACCTGAAGGTAAACAAATTGTTTTTGTGGACGGCGATATTTGGCGGGCGTGGTACTGACTCGGCCGGGACAACTCGGCTACGTAAAATAATTTTATAATAATTAATTTAACATATTTTTTTAACAAAATTTGTCATATTTATAATTAATTTACAATTATTTTTTTAACAAAATTTGTCATGTATTTCAAATAATCAGGGATGGAATTTTTAGGCTCGAAAAATCTTGAAATAGGCGCTTAAATATGTGAGAAAAAGTGCCAAAATATTGGCTCCAAAAATCTTCAAATATCCGAAATAGGATCGGTCCTATTTTAGGATCAAAAACCCCCAAAATAGGCTTTTTTTTAGGCTCGTTAAAACGAAGAATTTTCGGGTAAAAACATGTTTTTCGTGTGCATAACTCGTCAAAACAAAGCTGCAGAAAAATAGGCTTAAGCCTAAAAATTCCATCCCTGATTTCAAATAATTAATTCAGTATATTCAAAGATTGTATTTAAAAAGGGGTTTTGTTAACAAATTGTGTTGCTCATTTTAGATTAATTTTAAAACAATCTCATCTTTAGAGATGGGATTTATGTGGACTACAAAAACGCGAAATATGGACTACCTAATAGGAAATTTAATTTTTTTTTGATTTGGGTCGAATAGTGGACATAAATTCAGGAAATTATTTAAATATACGCAGAAAATCAGTGCAAAATGCCTCATCGACGACAGTCCGGGTGGGGGGGGGGCTGTGCCGTGTCCAAAGCGTAATTGAACCGTCGACGCTTCAAATGGCGGATTTGGAGGAGTACGACCGTCAGCAGTAGCAGCAGACGGCGGCATGCCAACTCTGTGAGTCATCCCTTTTTTTGGCACACAAAAAACGGTGGGGAGAGACTTGCGCGGACGGAGACTCCTTGACAAAGGCACTTTTTACGTCCCGACTTTCCGCACTATTTTAAAAGAATTTATTGAAACCGAAATTGGGCGAATTTTTTTGGTGATTTCCTACGGTTTAATTATTCGAATATTAGAATCACATATTTATTCTTCTTTCAGCTTGTCTCAAAGTGGTGATTGCCTATAGCCTTTTTATGACCGGGACGGCAAATTCTGATCAATTTGTTGGGAGCTGCTCAATTCGGTTGTGTGTTGTGTTTTTTTCGGTTATTGCCAAATGTTTAAATAATTTTATAAAGCGAGCGAGTTTCCGATCACTGATTAGAGATTTATGCCATTCCCAAAAGGTGGTGGGCGACTGTGCGGTGATCAATCCGGGCGAGGAAAGGGCGTCGGCACAGCAACGCTGCTAACATTTGCCATGGTCTTTGTTTTATTATGATTTTTTTTGCAATAATGAATCAGCATTCGACTGGACTATTCTCGATAAATTCTTAAATCGTTTTTGTGGAATTGTTCCGATTTTTGCGGCTTTTTGGAACTCCAACAGTTAAAAAAAAAATTGTTTTTGCTTCATTTCAAAATTATCGCGCGATATTTATCGCATTTATCGCGTTTTTTTGTGCATATCGCATAATTGGAAAATGGGCATATCGCCTATGTATGAAGTTTTTCATCGAGTTTTTATAGCAACTAAAATTCTGCCCACCAAAATATGGAATTTTTTTAAAAAAACATTTTTATTTCAATCGCTCGTGAAACGTCCATCATACAACTATCGCCCGTCGTCGGTTGCGTTCCAGAAAGGCCGAAATGCTGATGTTTTTGAACCAAAACTTAATTATAAATATTAATAAAGCCAAGAATTCCAAAATAAACGAGTTTTGCTAAAAAGTTACTCTAAAAATTTTGGTACCGAAAATCGCAAAAGTACCGACAATTTTTCCGATATCGGTACTTTACCGAAAAGAACCCACCGACCCTTCTGGCCGATCTCCACTTAATAGTTTTTACTAGGGCTCGGATTATATGCATTTTGCATATTTTGTTTTCTCATATGCTTTGAAGAATACGGCTAAAAATAGCCTTTTCGCGTTGGTTTGAGCTTTTTTTGGTCAAGTTTAAAATTGCATATTTTTCATATTTTGGGGGTTCGTGCATATTTTTTGCATATTTTGCCTATTTTGGCATATTTTGCATATTTCGAGCATATTTTGGCATTTTTGACCAAAAATTCAAGAAAATGCACCCAAAATCATGGTTTTTTGGCTGTTTTTGAAAAATAATTCATATTTTTAACGATAAGTTTTAGTCATTTTCGAAAAAAATGCTTGAAGAATTGAACATTTTCATAAAAATAAGGGGAAAAATCGCGGCGCTGAAATGGTGCAGCTCTCGAGTGGCTGGCGCGGAGATGGCCATCTGGCGATGAATTGGCCTGACAGTTAAAACCACCGCGATTTTTTCGATCTTTCAACTTCCAAAAATACTAAAATAATACGCGAAAAGGCTTTAAAGTTTAAACCTACTTAATTATACGTCAAAAGAAGAAAAAATTAAGTATTACGCAAATTAGTGCACTAAAAGTGCCATTTTTCGGTGCATATTTTGGCATTTTTGGTGCATATTTTGGTGCATATTTTGGCCTTTTTTTGGTGCATATATATGCGCATATTTGGCCATTTTTGGTGCATATTGATCCTAGCCCTAGTTTTTACATTAATTTTCAAAAATTTTAACCCGTTCAAAAACCGCTTTAAATCTTAATTCTTATTTTCTATTGTGGAATTCGTAATCAGTGCATCAAATAACATATTTCGAGATACTTTTTAGAATAAAAATATTTTCCATAATTTTCACCTCTCCTTTTATGTTTAAAATTAGAATGATATTCAGTGCAAATAAGCAAAAAGATCTTTCAACAAAAAACAAAAATAAATAAATGATTAAGAACACGATCAATCTTCATTTAAGCAAATATTCTTTCGCAAGATCGAATTTAAAAAGTGGGCCAAAATTGGCCTTAACCCGATCAGCGGCATCCTTCAGAGAGATAAACGGGTACAAATCGGACTGATGGACGAGCAAATCAGTCGTGTCTGAATATTAAAATCCTTTTTATTAGATCAAAATTTTCCAAAAAACTATTTCGCCGGGGGCCAAATTAAAAAGGTTTAAAGTGAATAATATTTGTTTTAATAAAACTCACTCAAACGTCGTCCGTTTAAAGTGTAAATCATTTGACGGGTCGCCAGGTTCAGACCGCACCCGACGACGTCGCCAGTGCCGAACTTAGCGTCTTTGTTCGTGATGTACGGCCAATTGTTGACAAATTCACAGCCGGGCATGTTGTGACCCCAAAATGTGCCGTCACTTTTGTACGAATAACTGGCGTATGCATTGTTCAATGGCACTGATTTTGGCACAAGTCCAAAGTGAAAAAGCCTTAAATATTATTGATTTTTTGAAAAAATTGCTCGAATTTACCAAAAAAAACTAAAATTTCTCGGCGGGCCTGCCCCCCCCCCTCCCCAGAAAGGACCGATCGAGAGTCTCGATCGTAATGTCGGGCCTCAACTCCTTTCTCTACTTAGCACATTAAAATCAATGATTAGGAGCTTCAGGCACGTAGCCAGGATAAGTGTTCACAACAGGGCTGGACATAATCAGAAAATAAAAGCCAAAATCTGAAATTCCGAAACCCCAAAATCTTGGTATTTCCGAAACCCAAAATCCGAAACAGCAAAAATCCCGAAAGTTTCGAAACCCGAATTTGCCCAGCCCTGGGTCGCAACTTACTTGCCCATTTTCTCAACTGTCACTTCGAAGTAAAACAATCCGCAATGATGTCGCGGAATCATCAGATCAGCTCGAACGGAGGCGATGAATGCATCCGCAGGGTCTGGAAAGCGATTTATTGAAAATTTGAACAAAAATTTAATTTTCTCTTTTTTGTTGTTGCTACCATGGCGAAAAACCGTCAGACAATCGGGTCGAATGACCGAAAGTGCCGGATGACAATCGGACAAATTCCAACGATTTTTTGGACAGATCAAAACCAATTGTTCGAGCTCTGTGAGCGGCTTCCGATGTTCCTCCCCCGAGGCGACGACATTCGCTCGCGCAGCCTTTTGAACAAACTTTCATTAAAAATAAATATATATAATTAATGGCGATTTTGGCTCTATAAAGCTCAAATAATAAATGAAAAATCTAAAATTAAAAGTCAGACATTAACCAAAGAATGCAAGCCCTACACAAAATTAAATTGATCATAATGCTGAATTCACCTGATTGATGACCGTACGATGTTCAATCGTTTGAACTGCGGGTACTGTAAATGTTAAAAGCGGGTGAACGAATGGAACCAATACGTTTAAAAAAGTTTATTTGCCCGGAGGCCAAAAATGTAGGGGCATTAGACAAACTTGGTCTGATTTTCGTGCCGTTGCCCAAATTCGTGCCATTGCCCAAATTCGTGCCGTTGCCCAAATTCGTGCCATTGCCCAAATTCGGGCCGTTACCCAAATTCGGGCCGTTACCCAAATTCGTGCCATTGCCCAAATTCGGGCCGTTACCCAAATTCGGGCCGTTGCCCAAATTCGTGCCATTGCCCAAATTCGTGCCATTGCCCAAATTCGTGCCATTGCCCAAATTCG